>PVIW01012982.1:0-29483 GCA_004026585.1 Noctilio leporinus | reverse complement strand
GATTTTCCTTATATATTTCGGAGCTCCTATGTTGGGTGCGTATATGTTTATCAGAGTTATTTCTTCTTGATGGATTGTTCCCTTAAGTTTTATGAAATGTCCATCTTTGTCCCTTTTTATGGCCTTCATTGTAAAGTCTATTTTGTCTGAAATCAGTATTGCTACTCCAGCTTTTTTTTCATGTCCATTTGCTTGATACCTATTTTTCCATCCCTTCACTCTCAATCCGTGTCGATCTTTTGTTCTGTGGTGGGTCTCTTGAAGACAGCATATATGTGGGTCATGTTGTCTTATCCATTTGGCTACCCTATGTCTTTTGATTGGTGCATTTAATCCATTTACATTTAAGGTTAGTATTGATTGATCCTTATTCATTGCCATTTTCTCCCTTTGTGTCTGTATTCCTCTTTGGCTTTCTCTGTTTCTTCATTTTATTTGTTTACTTATTTTTAGAGCAGACCCTTTAGCATTTCTTGCAATGCTGGTTTGGTAGAGATGTATTCTTTTAGTCTTTTTTGTCTGGGAAGCTCCTTATTTCTCCTTCTATCTTGAATGAGAGCCTTGCTGGGTAGAGTATTCTTGGTTGCAGGCCTTTGTTTACCATGACTTGAAATACTTTTTGCCATTCCCTTCTGGCTTGAATTGTTTCTATTGAATAATCATTTGATAGCCTTATTGGAGCCCCTTTGTATGTTATTTGTCTTTTCTCTCTTGATGCTTTTAGGATTCTCTCTTTGTCTTTGAAATTTGCCATTTTAATAATAATGTGCCTTGGTGTTTGTCTGTTTGGGTTGATCCTCATTGGGACCCTCTGTGCTTCCTGAACTGGATTCATGTTTTCACTCATTATGTTAGGGAAATTTTCTATCATGACTGTTTTGAACAGGTTTTCCATTCCTAGTTTCTCTTCTCCTTCTGGTATCCCTATGATACGGATGTTGTTACGTTTCATGTTGTCCTGCAGCTCTCTTAACCCCTCTTCAGTCTTGTTCAGCCTTTTTTTATTCTCTTGTGCTATCTTGGAGTATTTGTCTACATTATCCTCCAACTCACTGATCCAGTCCTCTGCTTCCTCTAGCCTACTGTTGCTTTCTTGTACTGTATTCTTCAATTCAGAAAATTGTATTCTTCATTTCCTCCTGGCACTTGTTGATAGTTTCTATGTCCTTTTTCATGCTGTTGTAGTTCTCAGTAAGTTCCTTGTAACTTCCCTGGAGTTCTTTGTAATTTCCCTGGAGTTCTTTGTAGTTTTCCTGGAGTTGTTTATAGTTTTCTTTGATGTGGCTGAGCTCACTGAGCTTCTCTATCACCATTCTTTTGAATTGCTTGTCTGATAGTTCAGGTGCCTCTGTTTCATTTTGTGTTCTTTCTGGGGATTCTTCCTTTCCTTTTGGTGATGGACTGATTCTTTTTTCTTCCATTTTGGGTGTCTGTTCTTGCTTGCTTTTTATTTATTTATTTATTTTTGTTCTTTCCTTGGGTTAACCTGCTCTGCTTCCTTGCCTTATTTGAGCACCCTTCTGTGATAGGAGATTTGTGGAGTTCAATGTTGCCATCTCCCAGATTTTCTCCACTTGCTGTTTTTGGTGTGTCCTTTATTTGGGCTGTCTGGTTGTATTCTGGACTTGTGGGCCACTCTCCTGCTGGTCTCTGCTGCCTCTGGGCTGTGCTCTCCTGTGTCCAGATGCTGACCACTCTAATTCTTAGGGTCCTGAAGACGCCTCACGCTCCCTATCTTGTCCTCTAGCTGCTCTGGTACTCAAGAACACCACCAGCACTGCTCTCTACTCTGTCGCCATCTTTCCATTTTTATTTTTAATTTCACCAAATTGTATTGTTTACTCTCTTCTAGGAGATATATATTTTTTAATTCTACTGATTTATTTTTAGAGAAATTAAAGCACCTATATTTCTGGTTTATTAAGTATCCTTGTCCTGTGGGTGTTCAACTGCTGGGCCCACTGAATGTGACTTACACCGCAGGGCTATAGGACAGAGAAACTTGGGGCTGGGAGGCATGTAGGATGTTTGAGACAAACTATCAGCTGACAGTCTCAGGAAGGAATGGCAGCCCATGGTCCTGACCATAGCTGCCTCCTGGGGGCTGCCTGCCTTGTTTGGTCACTTCCAGTTCTCTGTAATGCCCCTCCTTACCTTTCAGAACTTGAGTGTCATGGTTTGCACAGATCCTGGCTCCCTGGATTGGTAAGTATGTCTAACCAGGATTGTGTGGTCCACCTGCTTTACCCAGAGCTAACTCTTTGGTTCACAGAAAAGAAAAATTTAGCACCACATCACCATCCTCTTCTCTGAAACAATCCCCATTTCTCTTCTAATAAAACCTTCAGTCCCCCTGGGTTGTGGTGAGGTGCCGCCTGAAACTCAGCTTCTGCCCATCATTTCTCAGTGCTCTGCAGTGTATTTGGAGTAACATTTATTAACCCTCCTCTCTGACCTGCTTTATTTTAGCCTTTATCTCACAGCTGTCATAATAGCATTCTATGTACCTGTCACTTTGGGAAATCCATGTTCCTGAAATGTATGAGCCTTGCCTGCCTTTTCCCATGATGTGCCTTCTTCTGACACCCTTGTTTCCTTCCAAATTGTCCCCAGTCATCCTTCTGATTCTATCTCCCCAGCCCCACATACCTATCTATGGTCCAGGGTATGGTTTGATTCTGTTCAATGGACATATGTGGTTCCAGCACAGGCAGATGCTGACCTCAGCCTTTCATTATGGCATCCTGAAGCCCTACATGGGCATCATGGCTGATTCTGTCTGAGTGATGCTAGTAAGTACATCCTCTCTCACTTTTTTTTTTTAAAGATTTTATTTATTATTTTTAGAGAGAGGGGAAGGAAGAGAGGCAGAGAGGGAGAGAAACATCAATGTATGGTTGCCTTTCACCTGCCTCCAGCTACAGAGCTGGCTGGAGACCTGGCTTGCAACCTGATTATGTGCCCTGGCTGGGAATTGAACCAGTGACCTTTGGGTTCGCAGGCTGGCACCTTATCCACTATGCCACCAGCCAGGGCTTCATCCTCTCTCACTTTTACACATCCACTCACAACACAAATCACCTTGTCCACTCTAGGACACCTGGGTCCTTCACGCATCCATCAGACTCAGCCAACCAGAATAGCATGGCCAATCACAATTTACTATGTGATAGAGCTTCCCAAAAGTGGATGGGAGAGAAGTACCGAGGCACCAGCCTCAGTCCATGCTACTTTGGTCATTGCCAAGGGAAAGGAGGGTCATGGAAAAGCAGGGCCAGTTCTCCTCTCACCTCCACATCTTCTGCACAGTGCACTAGAGCAATGGTCTTAACCTTTGATAACAGGACAAACTGCCATTGGCAGACCTGGGTAGTGGCAGTTTCAGTGACAGGATGCACATTTCAGGATGTCATCCAGGTAAGCTCTGGCTTGGAGCACAGGGCTTCAGCATGAATCACTCCATGGAAAGAAATGGAGAATACATTGGCACTCACAGAGCCAGGTCCTACCACCACATCACCGGTTACCTGGTTTCTGATCTGAACAGCTGTCTCATTTGATGAATATGAAGGGTTCAAACCCTAGGTCCCTTCTTTAGGAGACCTAGTACTGTTTGCTTAGATTTCCTCTTGCCTGGAAACTTTTGCTCAGGTCCAGCTCAGGTCTCTCAGGTCTAGCTCAACCCCAGACAAGATTCTCAACTTGTCCCCTAAGAAACAATGTTTTCTGGTCTGCCTAAAGGGGGTTACCATCATAACTTATTCCTACATTCAAAACTAATTCAGACTATCACGAGAGAACCTGTTTAATTTTAATTATATACTAAGTATCTGAGAATATAGTCCCACTATACAAACATTTGTTTACAGTTTCAATATGCTATATACAATGCCTCAGTTTTGGAAAATGAGAGATTCCAAACAGGAGTCTGGAGAGACAGAGACAGCTTTGTCTGTCAGCAGAGGTCCTCTGGGGCAGTTGAGTTGGGTTCATGCCCACCTCCCACCACAGGACTAATGGGAGAAGCTCATCAGCCAGGACTCCCACGTGGGGATCTTTGAACACGTCTTCTTGATGACCCTGGACACCATCAGGAAGTGTACCTTCAGCCAGCAGAGCAACATCCAGACAGACGGGTCAGTGATGATCCTTCTGCTGTAGGGTTTTTGTTTCTATCAACTAACAGACTCACTGGAGAGATAGTTCAGGCACCTGGGGATGCTCCCCAGCTCTAAAGCGAGAATCTGTCAAGAGCTGCTGACCATAGACAAGACAAATTTCAGTCCTGACCAAACCTTGACTCAGCCACAGATCCCTGATCCTTGATCCCTGGCACAGGGAGACACCTGATTGCTCATTTCATTAATAAACAACTGAGAGTGTCAATGGCTGTAAGACAGAAGTGATGAATGCCTCAGTGTCACCTGTCCCTGAGACAGGATAGTAAGAAGCTAGTAAAATTCCTGGGCAAGTAGAATGGGTAAACCAGGACAAGAAAATTGGACAAGGCTAAATAGTTTCAGCTACTTATAGCCAGCTGGTGAATCCAAGACCTTATCCCTCCTAACCAAGGATACTTTAAAGCCAATGTTTTATACTTCTTCTTCCTAACAAGAGAACACATAGCTTAAATCACCCTGGTCTGGGAACTTCCTTCATACTTCTTGCATTTGTGAGGTACACTGGTTGGTGCTGGCCATAAACCTCAGGAAAGAGAGGAATGCTCATGCAAACAGAGAGGTAACACCTGAATAAAGGGAGCCAGCCTGGGAAGAAGCTATGACACTATCCGTCCAGCTTCCCCTCCCCTTACTTCCAAGGCAAAGGGCGTGTCCCTGCTTTTCCTAGTAATCCACCCCCAAAACCCCACATTTCCTTTGTATAAACTTGCTTCTGAAAGTTCAAGGCAAGGTGGATGTTAGGGTTTTTACTCACCACTTTTTCAGATGCTGGCCTCTAACATAAATAAAAAGTCAATTGTAATCCAATTCTTGCTTTCTGCTTTTTGGCTGAGAGGTGAAAGGAACATGAGCTCTGAATTAGGTTGTCCTCCCCTTTCATCCCCACTGTTCATGGACATTCCCACCTAGAGTCCCCTCCACCTTCAAGGAAGAAGCCTCTCACCCTTCCAGTCTCTCTGCACCTTCTCTCTTCAGAAACTCCCAGTCCTACATCCAAGCTATTGGGAATCAATCTGTTTTGTTCCAGGGCCAAAAATGTCTTCTATCAGAAAGACATTTGCAGGTTGACCTACGGTGGCTGCTGGAGCCACTGGGATTGTCAGTTGGCCCAGCAGCAGAGGTATTGAGAGGAGGTCCAGAGCCTCCTTGGGGACAGCCTATCCATCACCTGGTGAGTGTTGAAAAGATGGGAAGAGTGCTGCCCACTCAGCTGGAAACCATAATATGCCTGGGCCCTGCCTGCCTGGCTTGGGCCTTCATTTCAGGGATCACCTGGATCATCTATACCACCATGTGCATCAAGGAGGTACTGCAACGCTATCAGCCTGCACCAGGTGTCAGCAGGGAGCTCAGCAAGCCAATCGCTTTCCCTGATGGACGCTCTGGACGCTCTTTACTCAGAGGCCTGAACTTCACCGCACTCACTACCTAGGTGCTGTGCAAGAACACGTGGCAGGACAGATCCACGTGTCCTAGAGCAGTTCTGGACCTCTCTGGTCTTCTTCCTTCATTATGGAGTGGATGCTTACTTTTTAGTTTGTACTTTGGTTGAGGAATATGAAATACTTGTCACTGAACTTGAATCTAGTAAAAGCTCAATAAACATACGCTAGCCTTTGAATGTGGCCTTATAATATAGTCCTAAAATTCTAACTCCCTGAGATATGAGCACTACAGAGACAATCAGACAGTGGCAGGGGTAGATGTGGCTTTTTCTTATGGGGTCTAGGCAAATGAGGAAGACCAGGAAATCCACTATACCATTCATTTAAATATTTTAATGAATAATTAGCATCTCCCATGTCATTGGGGGTGTGGTGGAAAATAAGTGAGATTACAAATGCAAAGTGTCAACTATTATTACTGCCACAATTAATGAAAAAATGGGGTGGCATTTGCTTAGATGACAACATAAACACAATTGTTGATTCAGTTTTCCCCAAGGGACTTCACCTGTTTTTATTGGGTCTGTTGAGTGGAGGGGTAAGTTTAACCTGCCTCAGGAGGACAGGTCTGCCTAACCTACACACATGTAATTTTATCTTCTTACATTGAAGATTCAGGGGAGGTCCCTCACAAACTTGAATTCAGAAAGCTGCTTCTCAGATTTATCTTACAAAATATTCAGACAAGTTTACAAAGATACTTGTTAAAGCTTGGTAAAACCTTCTCCAGCTCAGGTCTTTTATGTGGGTTTTCATTCCCATTCAAAGTCTGTAAAATGGAACTCATCGCTGACTCCCCACTTCCCAGTACCTTTCTCTCTCTTAGACATACAGCAGTGATACATGGCTTCAGCCCTGCTCTTTTAAAGTGCCATGATTTTGCTGCTAAGGAGGCCCATGAAAAAAGCAGGGGCAGCTGCCACTATTCTCTTTCAGCTACGTCACCTTTTAAAGAGGATTTTGTAGATAACCCAACTCAAAGGAAGTGTCCTTGTTTACTTTCTAGCTCAGCTTCCTTATTCCCTTCAGGAAACTAACTGCAATTTGTAACTGTCTGTTACCCATCTTCTACTTTAGAATAGCAGCTCCGTGAGGGCAGGGACCATGTCTATTAATCCACTGACTTTCTAATGCTTATCAAAATATCTGACATGTAGTAAGAACTGAAACATCAAATGAGTGATGAATCTGAATATCATTAAGAGTCCCCATCCACAGAGTTGTTAGCACCAGGAAAGTACCTAACACTATCTTGATAATATTCAGGTGAAGGCTTTGTTAGCCAACACTCAAAATCCAGACACCTAAAGAAAAAAGTTTATATGTCTTACATCATGAGAATTTAGAAGTTTTATATGGTAAGTGATACCATAAGGACAATTTGAAAAAGAAAAAGAATGGGGAAAATTATAAAGAAGGGTTACATTCAAGGATTATTATCCACCTTATATAAAAGACTAATGCAAATCAATCAGAAAAGGTAAACTCCACAGAAAAGGAAACATAAATGATGTACAAATCATAGAAAAGAAAAATAAACACAAAAATGTTTTTAAAACTACAATTGAGTTAAATATTCAATGGTAGGGGATTAGTTAGGTATACTACAAAATATCATGAGCCAGAATTAGGAATGAGATGTATTTTTATTAAGTAAAAAAAAGCAAGAACAATGTGGATATGATCCCATCTATGAGAATGCATTGACACATACGTATATACATTCATATATACATATTTACATATGAAATGTATTTTAAAAGTCTGAGAGAATGCACATCAAACTATTCTGATTTTAGAAAAAGCAGTGGAATCACTCAGGACAGGGAGGGATGCACTGTGTGAAATGGGATATTAATATTTTACTCTACATGCTTTTTTTAGTGTTGGAAATCATTTATAGTGAGAATACATTAATCTACTACTGTGTAATTCTGAAGTCTATTTTTAAACACAACCGAGCATGTCTGGAAGTCATCTGGCAAAATTCTAGGTATATAGCATTAGTAGTAGCCTAAATCAAATTACAAAGACCTGAAAATCTCCCAAAGTCATATAGAAATAGGTCTAGGTGACACAGTATGCAGCTCCAAAGAGACTCCCATCCTACCTACCCATAATCCTCTTGCCCCACTTTGATTCCTCCCCATGTTCTTGTACCATTAATCATAATTTCTCTTTACAAAAAAACATATCTAACCATTGTACCCTGGACTCTAACACTAGGAAATTTTTTCAGGTACAAGTGGACACCATTTTTGGGTTTCATTCATACCTGGGGTATGAAGAAGAGAAAGAGGCCTGGTGGGGTCCAGAGTCAGCTTGAAGCGGAGCAGAATCAAGGCAATGGCCACCTTTAGCTCAACCATGGCAAAGTGCTGCCCGATGCAATTCCTGTGGACACCGAGAGAAACATCCATAAGAGGCTGGTTTAGGAAGGCTGATATTCACAGTAAAGCAGCATTTATGTCCCAAATGCCATACAAACTTCGGTGTTTTGGGTTTACTTGTCCCCTGCAACAATGTGAGCTGGGAAGCCCTATTGTGACGCCCTCCCTAAAATAGGTGGCTCTTGGAGTTGCTCAGAGAATTATTTCTCCTGTGAGGACTTGATGTCAAACGTGGTGACTATAGTTCAGAACACTGTATTGTATCATTGTAATTTGCTAAGAAAGTACATGACAAGTATGCAATAGCTTATAGTTCACGTACACACCAAGACAAATATGTGAGGTGAAGGATGTGATAACTGGATTTCAGTTTCTATCTATACAAAATCATCACAATGCATGCTTTGAAAATCATACAATTTCATATGTCAATTATACCTCAGTCAAGCTGAGATTTAAAAAATCTTTCTGTTTAGAAAAAGCAAACGCAGCCCACCTATATTGTGGGGGGACTGCTTTGAGCCCATGAGCACCAGCTTGTATCACAGGATGGCCTTCTGAGGCCTGGCCATACAGGATGTGACAGAGAAGGGTGCTGTCCTTGGTGAAACTGACTGCCCTTCCCAGAGGCTCAGCTAGGCAGCAAGACTACCTCAGTCAGGTGAGCAGATGGGGTTGCACGGGAGAATATATAGAGCTGGAGAGCTAAAGGAAAAATGCTGTCTCCCAGTAAACATTTTTGTATGTTTTTTTTTCTTTTTAAATTTTATTGTTGTTGTATTACATCCACCCCCTTTTTGCTCCCCTCTGTCTCCCTCCCCACTCACCCATTCCCCCCTAAGTCAATCCCACCTGTTGTCCATGTCCATGGTTCCTTTATACTAGATTCTTGTCTAAACTGCTCCCCCTTTTTGCTTTGTATGTTTTTAACAGCTTCAAGTTGTCCTCACCTTGGTCCAGCAGAGAATGGTAAGAAGGAGTGTGAGTGTCTCTTACTACAATTCTCCTGCGAGAACCTCAAGGGGTCAAAGACCTGAAATGAGAGGGTACCGCCAACACCATTAATATATTTCTAAAGCTATAACTTAGCACTGATCAACAGAAACATACTGTGACCCACATGTATAGTTTCAAATGTTCAAACAGTCATAGTTTTTAAGGGTGAGATGAACTTCAGTCATAGAATTTATCTGATAGAAAATATTATCACTCCAACATCAACCTAATATGAAGAAATATTAAGGAAATACTACACATTTTTTAGTACATGTTCACACTCCAGATTGACTCTTTCCCAGCACATCTCAGTTGGGACCACTCACATTCCAAGTGCTCAGTAGGCACGTGTGCTGATGGCTACCACCCTGCACAATGCAACTCTAGAACTAAGACCAAGTCTGGCTTTTCAGTTGACTAGTCAGTTGCCCAGACTAAGTCAGGGGAAAGCAGAATCACTATGGCCAGTGGCATTATTTTCACTCTGTGGTAAGAGAACACCTACTTAGGAGTCAACTCAAAATGATTACGTGATCAGTTGTTACTGAGATATGCGATCCAAAATCCCATTACATGTAACCCATCTTTAACCCTAGCAGTTTTGTAAAAGGACGTGTTCACACATGCTGTGCTTTAAGTTTTTCAGAACATTGAATCAAGGGACTCAGGTATACTGCTCATCTTCTTTCTGCTTGTCCAGATTCTATCCCCTCCCTGCTCTGGGCTCTGAGACGCTGACCCTCATGTTGTCCTGTTTGGTTAGATTAAGAAAAGGCATTGATAGGAGATCTAGAGGGTGGAAGGAAAGACCATTCGGGTTATTTCCAGGGCCCCTCCCTGCCAGACTCTCTCAGGTTGGCTGCATGCTCTACTGACAGCTGCAACTTCTGCCTGATGGCCTTTCCCAGGAGGTCTCCTTTTCCAGCTTTGTAACCCTCTCTCCTGTGTCTCATCAGGCCTAGCATGTTAAGCACTGTGACAGTTATTTGCTCCATTTTTCTTTTCTTAAACCCTGACCCATATCTTTATCAGTAGATTTTTCACAAAACTCTCCTCAAATTGCCTGACTTGAGGAGATCATTAGTTTCCTGCTAGAATCCTGACTGTTATAATCCAGGAAAAGGGAGTTTGAGTGACCTGAATTATTGCTGACTATCTGCACTCTTGCAGACATCTAGGTAAGTTGTTGGCAGAGCCTGTTAAATAAATGGCTGTGGTAATTTACAGCAGCCTGTGTGACATTATGCCCATTTGTTCATTCAAAGCAAAGATAAAGTAAGAATAGTGAGAAAGGACAATATTCCCTTGGAGGAAATGTTTTACACTTTTGGTTTCTACGTTTATTTTTGTTTACCTTATTATTTACCAATTCCATGCCTAGCTAACAAAAAGTGAATTGTATAGCATTAATTTGCTAAATATTTATATGTAAGGCAGTCCTACCTTGGGGTTTTCCCAGACGGCCCCAAATACTGAGAACCACAGTCCTTCCTGAGAAAAGAAGGATAGGTTGCAGAGGAAAGAGCAAGCAGATGGCTGCTGTTATATCACTCTTTAGTAAGACTTTTCTTCTACAAGGGGGACAGCTGGCTCCTGGCAGAGCTCTGTGTGCCGTAGCTGATGTTGGCCGTGAGAGACCCATGGATGATGATGCTTGGTGGCCCCTTGGTTTGCAACACAATGACCTACTTAATACATGATTATGTCTTAAAGAGCTACTGGTATGTTGCCAGAGAGACAGCCAAAGCCATTTGTTCATGCAAACTGTGGTACTAGTGACTTCCAGATTATTTGTTGATTTGGAGAAATGTGAGTTTATTGATGTCACCTGTCTGGCTAGGATTTGACAGGAGAAACCACTAAAAATTCATTGTTACTTTCCCATTACACTGATGACTTTAAATGATATGTAGGCTCAGTAAATAGATATTCATGTATTTACATAAGAAATATTATTCATGTAGCCAAATTTTGCTTGTTTTTATAATACTACCTGAAATTTTTATTTATTCAATACTTCTGTAATTGGCTAAGTCCGGAATTGAATGCCAGATATTGTATCCACACTGAAGCTAATCTTTCAGAGAAGATGACAATTGACAAAGTGAGGAGTAAAGTATACAGGCTCTGTTGCCAAGCCACCTAGATTCATATCCCCACTCTGCCGCTTCAAATACATACTCTATGACTCAGTTTTCTCATCTGTAGGTTGGGGATGATAATGATAGTTCTGGCACTCAAGTGCATTATTATAATGTTATGATTGTGCTTGGCTAAGACCAAGGGCTACCATTACACTCACTCTAATCTGTATGAATATAAATAATTTTAATGCCTATGAAGGACAATTATGTTGAAGGTACAAACTCACTGCACTAAGTACAGATGGACTCTGAAGGGACTATTGTAAGGGGGACCTAACAACTTTGGTTCCCAAACTGCCCCAGTCCCCACCCCACTTCCACCCCATGTCCTTTCTTGGACACAGGTATACTTACCATGCCAGCAGAGCCCACATCTGACAGTCACTTGTGGGACCACATTAGTACCTGACCACCTACTGTCTGTGTCTACTTTTGCAGAAATTTCTATGTGGCTATAGTTCCCAGGGCCAGCCATGTGAGGACAATTCCAGGGCAACACTACATGTGTGGCGTGGGCAAAGCCTGGGGGCCTGGTGGGTGCTGAGTATTTGCCTACATGGATGTCACCCCTGCCACCATGGGCACTACATCTTCTGTAAGAGTCTCTGCTGGTTCTGGACACATACACTCAGGGACAGATGGCAGTCACAAATGGTTGACTAGATGGCTGACAGACCACTGGGTACCCAAAAGGGCTAGAGAAAAAAATGGAAAGGCAGAATTAGTTTCCCAAGTAACCTAAAGGGAATGAATGATGGTGCAGGAGCAGAATTATCGGGAAGCTGACAGGCTTGGGCACCACACCATCAGAAGGTAATCATGCTACTGTGTTGAAACAGGCTCTCCCTGGCCCTTGCTGGGCCAAAAACAGGGGATCCTAGAGGAGCAAATACAGAGTTAGAGTAGTTAGAGTCTCCCACTGGTCTGTCCCAACCTTGGATCAGAAGAGAAGGGCAACTCCTATAATGCACATGATCTGGGAGCATAAAGTATCTTCCTTAGTACTTCAAGCAGGTTGCTTCTCAAATTATGGTGGGATTGTCACCCTGATTCAAACATAGGCTCCATGATAACAGGTACTTTTGTTGTTCACTGTTGAATCTCCAGCAACTAGGAATGCAACTGGCCCAAAGTAAGTACTCAATACATCGTCATCAAATAAATGATTGTGTGAATCCATCTATTCACATGTGTATTTGCTCACTCACTATAGTGGAAACCTTTTGGGATGTGTCCCTAGCCCACCTGCTCTGAGATTTCTTCCACTACAAAGGGCAGGCCCTTGAGTGTCCTATTCAACCCCAGCCACAGCTGATTCTAGCAGGTGAACACCTTGGCCATGCTATAATCAGATTCTCCAATAGGATTTCCAGTTTTCCTCAGAGACAGGTGGTAGGATGGCCCCTGGAGAATGTACAAGTGCTTTAATATAATTCATAAGTCAGTCTATAACTGAATGTTTATCAAACACATAGTGTGTGTAAGATTCTAAGGACAGTTCTGAGTGAGGGCTCAACCAGAAGCCAGATTCTAACCTTAATCAAGTCTTGATGAAGAATAAGAATCCAGATCAGAGTCTAGCTCAGAACCAATTCCAAGCTCCTAATCATGGCTCACAGATCCAGAATTATCTCCCTGTTGCCATCTATCCTTCACCACCACTCCAAGCACTAGACCTAAAAAGAAAGGTTTTGCTGATTTGTTGTTCCCTTGGTTACAATTCCAAAACAACCAAGATCTACAACAGCTTTCAAAAATAATAAATAAATAGATAAGGTAGAGAAATTCCCACGTGTCTGTCTTTGCTGGTGTAGTAGAGTTGGATACATATCCCCCCTACCCCAGCCCAGCCCACCATAGCATAAATGGGAGGAACTCATCGGCCAAGACTCCCATCTGGGGATCTTTGAACACGTCTCCTTGATGACCCTGGACACCATCATGAAGTGCACCTTCAGCTAGTAGGGAGTATCCAGACAGACAGGTCAGTGATGATCTCTCAGTGAAGGGATTTTGTTTCTATTAACTGATAGGGACTCACTGGAGAGATAGTTTGGGCAGCTGGGATGCTCACCAGCTCAAAAGCAAGAGTTGGTCAAGAGCTGCTGACCAAGGACAAATTCCAGTCCAGACCAAACCTTGACTCAGCTACAGATCCCTGATCCCTGATCCCTGGCTCAGGGACGAGCCTGGAGGCTTATATCATTTGTAAAGAACTGATGGTCTCAAGGGCTGTATGACAGAAGCTGTAACCTGTCCCCACTGTCTGTGTCATGTGTCCCCACTGTTTATAGAAACTCTCACTCAGGACCCCCTGCATCTTCAAGACAGAGGCTTCTTAATACCCTACTCATTTCTGTATCTTATCCCTTCAGAAACTCCCAGTCCTATATCCAAGCCATGGAGATAAGAAAAATTTCTTTTTTTTCTTGAGTGAGGAACTTCTTCTACCAGAATGACATCATCTACAGGCTGACTCCTGAGGGCCTCTGGAGCCACCAGGCCTGCCAGCTTGCCCATCAACACGCAGGCTTGACTCTACCTCTTGGGAAGCTCCTGTCCTTCATCTGGCACATTCAGAGGGACTGGCCCTGACCTCAGGAAAAGCCTCACCCCCTCCAGCCCTTTAGGAGCTATGACACATACAAGCTGGGTGTCTCCCTGATACGAGGCCTGAGAACTGAGATGTTAGGATGCAATCACCTGTGCAGGGGTTGACATGCATCACCACGTTGATGCTGTCAGCCTCTGCAGGCAGCATTCAAGCAGAGCCTACTCCATGGGTGTGCTGCTGAGGGGAGGCCTGACTTGCAATCAGATGGTGCTAGAGCTGCTCTTACCCCCGATGTGAACACCCAGTCCCGCACTCATGTTGATCATGACAGCCAGATTGGAGCAGGGTTGGGGGTATATCTATCCACTGTGGGTAGTTGTTTCTGGGCACTAGAGCTCTCAGCCTTGCCTGTTTTCATTGTTCTCAGTCTAAGTGATTGAGCTCAGGAAGGCACGTCTTCAGGAGCAGGGAGAGCTAGAGAAGGTTAGGAGAAAGAGGTATCTGGATTTTCTGAACATTCTTCTCTTTGCCAGAGTGAGTGGGTACAGAAAGGGCCTGTGGCTGCTCCCAGAAGTACAAGAGTAGGAGCAAACCCTGCTCTCAAGCTGTGCCTTCCCCAGATGAAGAATGGGAGCAGCTTGCCTGACAAGGACCTCCGTGCTGAAGTGGACACATTCATGTTCGCTGGCCATGACACTACAGCCAGTGGCATCTTCTGGATCCTCTATGCTCTGGCTACACACCCTGAGCATCAGCACAGGTGCCACATGGAGATCCAGAGTCTCCTGGAGGATGGCACCTCCATCACCTGGTGAGTGTCAAGAGATGGGAGAGCTGTGCCCACTCAGCTAGTCAAGATGCCCTGGTTGCTGGGACCCTGCCTGCCCTAAGGTTGGGCTGCCTTCATTTCAGGGATCACCTGGAGCAGATGTCATACACCACCATGTGCATCAAGGAGGCACTGCAACTCTATTTACCTGCACCACAAACCAGCGGAAAGCTCAGCAAGCCAATCGCCTTCCCTGATGGATGTTCCTTACCCAGAGGTCTGACCTTCACCACACTCACTAACCTAGTCACTATGTGAGAACACCTGGCAGGACAGATGCCAGTGTCCTAGAGAAGCTCTGAATCCCTCTGGTCTTGTTTTCCCATCATTAAGTGGATGCTTAATTAGTAGATTGTATTTTGGTTGAGGAATATAAAATGCCTGGCACAAAGTTACACCACACTACAAGTTCAATAAATATTGGTTTCTCTTTCTACTCATAGAGAATAGATCATATTGACACGTTTACATAAATAGGGTCCATCTGAATTCTGATATTTCACATGAATAGAATCCCAAGCTTCTATCATTCTCCACAACTAGCATTCCATCATATTTAGAACCTATGGTTTTATGACATCACAGCAATTCCACTTCATGGCACTGAAATTCTATAATTATAATACTCCATGCCCTAGTCCTGACTCCAAGTTACAAGGCTCTAGTGACAATTCCGTCTGCATTGCCATATCTATTTGAATATCTATTTGACATAATATGCCTGTAACTCCTTTGTAGATATTTCAGTTCATGGAATCTTCTTCACAAAAAGATGTTGAATGCAGGATGTGGCTTCCAGAATTTCACTCTAAAATTCTACTAATCTGAGATGTGATGGTTGCCAGTAAAATCAGACAGGAGTATGGGGTAGATGTGGGGTTTTTTTCCTACAGGGTCTAGGCAAATAAGGAAGATCGGCAAATGCACTACCATGGGTCAGATGATCTGGTCTCTGAGGATCCCACAGGTAAATGGCAGAGAGCATCTGAGGACCAGGTCTGAGACTCCTGCCATTGTTGGAGGCCAAACCTTGGCTTACCTATGGTCTGACTTCCAACCTTCTACATCCTAGCTATGTGATCATAAGCAAGGTGGTCAACCTCTCTGAACAATGGGAATATGTGTGCCTTCCTTGGAGGGCTGTTGTAAGAATTGAATGAGTTGATGTGTAATTCCCAAGGGCTCTTGGATGATACTTGATAAGTGTGAGTTTTAACTTGACTTGCTCCAAAAAGTAACTCTTTGATCCTTTCTTGCTTCTCAGTCCTGGGACATGGTCATTTCCTCCAAATGTGTGCACATGTGCTTTGCCATGTCCACCTGCCTCTACTGCAATAGGATCATTCCATTTGAAGTGAATCTCACAGTGACTCCCTTGCTGCCTCCTGCTGGTCTTCTCTCTTCTCCCTGTCCCATAGGAATCCATGTCTCCCTTTCCACTTATGGTCTTCAACACAATCCAGAGGTGTGGCCCAACTCAACCCAGAGGTATGCTGGCTGTGGGAGGGAGAATGAGCTGATTTCTCTAGACCATCACCTCCTCCAGTTTCCAGCCCCAGGAGTCTTGATTCCTCATGGATTGAAAGGAGGGGCTTGACCCCACCCGTCCTAGTTCTGGTGCCCGTTCTGCAGGTGTTTGACCCTTCTCATTTTGTACCGGTTTCAGATCCCCTTCTCAGGAGGATCAAAGTGTGATGTCTATACTTGGGGAGGGGGCATCACAGGGTACATCCTAATGTGACCTCTTACATTTATATGTGGTGTCTGCAGTTATGCCCTTGTATGTTGATGTATTTCAAAACCTGTCTCTGTGTGCCAAGTCCTGTGCCAGAAAATGGGAAAGACACTCCCTGCCTCCAGGTATCTACACTCAAGAAACAAACCCTCTACTTAAAACAAACATCACTCATTCATTCTTTCTTCCACTCATTCTTTTACGCATTGAGCAGGCTGATGAATGGTCCATGTTCCTTGACTGTCTTGGACACTGGATAATGATATATACTGAATAAAACACTAACGATGCCTTGGGAGTCTAGGATAAAAAGATTTAGGCAGCAGAGAGGTGAGAACTGGATATCCTTGGACTTAGTCTTGAGCATGTGGCAGGCAAGGTGGAGAAAGGATCTTCTCTGTGACCTCAGCAACATGAACTCAGGAAGCAGAACTAGGCAGGTGAGGAGTGATTGAGGAAACAACTCATAGAGGGCTTTGATGGCAGAGGAAATTTAGACATGTCCTACCTGTGATTGGGAACATAGGAGGAGCAGAGCTGGGCTGTGGCTTCAGTGTAGAGGGAGGGGAGGTAGGGAGTCAGAAAAGTACAGGGAAGGAGACTCACAGATGTCAAGAAGAGACATTTCTGCAGTAGAACAGGAAGCTACAGAAGCTGGTTGACTGTGGGGATGAGGGAGAGACAGAGTCTGGACCATTCATTGGGAGGGAGGTGGTACACCTGGTTGAAGGCCACTAATCCCTGGCTGCCCTGGGAGCTTTTTTTTTGTCATTTAGACTTCTATACATAATCCCCTTTCTCCTTCCTTTTGAGGATCAAGGTCATACTTGTTCCCCTTGATGGAGAGGAACTGAGAATGTGGCCCACCTTACTCTATCTTATACCCTGAACTGGCTACACATTGTGAAACCAGAAAATGCTTATCAAATGAGTGAAGAAATCGATAATTAAATTTTTGATGATTCCCTTGCCATGATTTGGTAATTAAGGGCATTGACATTTCCTACACAGAATTTCATGCTTTCTGAGAAGTAGGATGTAGAAACTGCTCCTGGAAAAGAGATAGGCTTTGTCAATGTTTGCAGAAGTGAAGCAAGGCTAGTGGAATAGAAGTGTGGATGAGCTTTAAAAAAAAAGTGGGAGCAGGGGGGAATCTGATTGAGTTGGATCAAAATGCCCTGTTTTTGGAAGGGGTCAATGACCATTGCCTGCCCAGCTCAAAACAAAGTTTAAGAGTAGTTCAAATGTTATTTTCTCTCCCTGGCCCAGGAACTGCATTGGAAAGCATTTTGCCATGGTGCAAAGCGAAAGGTGGCCGTGGCCTTGACTCTGCTTCTGTTTGAGCTGGCAGTGGGTCCTTTCAGAGTCCCCATCCCACTACCAAAAACTATGTTGGGTTCCAAGAATGATTTGCACCTGCAGCTCAGGAAACTCCTCCTATCCTTGCTGAAACAGTAGCAAGCTATGAAAATCTCCTTCCAGTCATCCAGTCTATCTGTTAACCTTGCTCCCATCCCTTGTCTGTCTTACTGGTTCCTGCTCTCCATCTGCCCAAATGACATTCTACTTGATCTCCCATCTGCCAGTCCCCTGCCTGTCTTTTTCTTTCCTTGTCTTTTTCATTTTCTGCTTGCTTGTCTTTCTCTGTATTAATTCCCTGTAGATGCTGTAATAATTTACTAAAGCCTCAGGGACATACATACCACATATTTTCACTCTTAGGTTTCTGAAGTCATAAGTCTGAAACGGGTTTCACGAGACCACAAACAAGGTGTTGGCAGGGACATGGGCTCTAGGAGAGAATCCCTGCCTTTGTCTTTCCAGAATTTAGAGCTGCTTTATTACATCTCTGGCCCCTGGAGCCTTCCCCTGTACAGAAATTCACCAACATCTACAAATGTCTCTGCTCCTGTCTTCACGTTGCCTTAGCTTTTATAAGGACATTTGTGATTACATGGCCCCACTCAAATAAAAACAGGGATTCAATTGTGAAAATATTGAGAACCATCATTCAGTCTAATTGGTTTCTACGTGACTGCCATCAGCCCAGGTTCCCTGTTCCCTTCTATGTGTTTCCTGTCTACCCATTTGTCACTCCCATACCCTCTCCTTCTTCCTCCCCAGAATAAAGTTTAAAATATCACATGAAGTGCCTGTACTTTTCTTGGGAGGAGCTAGATGGAGAGAAGAGAGAGAAAAGGGCAGAAAAGAGAGGCAAGACAAGGCAGGGAGAAAATATCTGCTCTGTGGTGCCAGGATCCATCACCTCAGAGGCCACTGAGGGGACAGCTGTGCAACAGGAACTTGGATGAGCCCAGGTGGGCAGATAGGTGTGGCCAGTGAGAGAGGATGTCAGCAAACAGCTGGTGATGCCTTCCCCAAAGGACAGATCTGGCAGTTTGTTTTCCAATGCATTCCTGGGCCAGGGAGAGAAAATATTTGAACTACTCTTAAACTCTGTTTTGAGCTGGGCAGGCATTAGTCATTGACCCCTTCCAAAAACAGGGCATTTTGATCCAACTCAAAATCCCCTACATCTCTGGTCTGCTACCCTAAAGACAGAGGGGCTTCTTCAACCCTGACACACTTGCTAACTATGATGGTGGTGGTCCCTGACTCTGGACTCTTTTTTCTTTGTAGTCCTCTACCACCCACTCTCAGCCCTGCCCTGTTCTCTTACAAGTTCTGAACATAGGTTCTCCACCTGTCCTACCCCTGTCATTCCTAGCCTGACTCCTGGATTCCATAGAAAGACCTCTAGGTACACCTCTGCCTTCAGTAGGATGCCTCATTCTGCCTCCCCAAATGGCTTCTCACCCAGTAACTGCATCCAGGATCTCACTCCCAGTCCCCTGGCCTCCCAGGTCACTGTGATAGTTCAGTCCTGCTCTAAGAAGGGGCAGGGTGGGCACTCCCTGACTAAGATGTAGAGCAAGAAAAGAAACTGAGACTGACCTGAACAGGAAGTCCGGCAGGTTTATGACATGGTGAAGCAAAAGGGCTGGGTGGACATGCTCAGAAAGCTCAGGACAATGGGAACTTGGAATTCTCGGTGGTCATCCATGAGCACATGCTCTAACCACAGCATTCCAAAGGGGTGAGGAGAGGGACCAAGGAGTGACCCTGTTTGCTTCAGGCAATGGGAACAACCCTGGATGATTTCACACTTACATGCACACCAGCATGACGCACACATGGAGACATTGCTGGGCAGCCACACTCATCATATGTACCCTCGCACATCACACTCTAGCGCGCACACGTGCACACAAGCGACTATAACCAGAGGAGACAGCAGGGTGTGCAAGAGAGCTGGGAGCGGGCAGTGGACTTCATCCTTGGTCTCTCCCATTCTCAGCCTCTGTATCCCCCCCACCCACCCACCACAGGGAGCCTCCCCTCTCCCTCTGGCTCCAGAGCTCTCAGTTCTACTTCTCACTAACTCATGCCCTCAGAGAGAGCTAATTCTACCTATGAAAATGGTCCAAAATCAGGCACTCAGCTCAAGCTCCTCCTTGATGAGCATCTTGGCAGGTTCCTCCCCTTAATATTGAAGAGGGATAATGGGCTCCTCCAATCTTGCCTCACAGGGCTCCTGACAGTCCAAAGATAAGAAAAGGAGATATGTCTTAAGCTTGGGTATCCCCCATGGGCCAGGGCTGGTTACGACCACTGGGCTCAGCTCCCAGGTGACAGTAATAGAAAAGGTATCTTCACTTGAGTAGAGAAAGATCCTTTCAGGACCAGGACAGAGGGGAGCACTGGTGGCATGGTAAACACTCTGGCTAAGGTTTCTGAATCCCAGCCTTAAGGGGCCAAGGAGGTCTAGGTCTTAACAGGATTTTGCAGGAGTGAGCAGCCCATAGTTGACCTTCTAGAGTCATATCCTCCTGAGAGGGGAGGCACTGATAGCAGGAAGGATTTGTCTGGAGATGTTCCATCCCCAAAGCAACATAGAAACATCCCCCCATCCCAGGGATAGAATTCTCCTCTCCTGCCCCTCTTCCAGTGGAGGTGCCATCCATCCACACCCCTCTCATTTCCAAACTGGAGCTCACTGATGGCCTTAGGCCCTGAACCCTAGAGGTATATGTGGCCATCAGACAACCACTGCAGAGACTAATAGGAAAGGACCCCTATTCATCATGGGGCCTAACCTTAGGTCCCCTCAAAAGTCTTTTTTGCACCTCATACCTCACCCTGCCTCAAAGCCTGATTTAAACACCATCTCATCTAGAAACCTCCCTGCTAATGTCATTGTGCCACCTTCCCCAGCCAAAGCCCATGCACTCAGAGTGCTTGTGTATGGGCTTTGGCTGTGACACAAACATTGTCATTGGCAGTAGCCACTGAGACCCACTAAGAAGGGGAGAAAAACACCCATGAAATCATGTTTTTGTATTCCTTGATGTAGGTAGTAGTTACCTGGGTGTGTGCTTTAGAAAGTCATTGTTCTGTACATTTTTGCTATAAGCAGATTTTCCTTATGCTATTTTCCAAACACACATGCACAGACATAAAGAGACACTCATCTCAGTGAAGGGGAAAGCCCCAAAAGCCACCCCTCCATCATGTGGACCGGGTGAGTGCCCAGCTGTAACCAGGAATCCCAAGGCACTGTTTCCATTGCATTCCTTGTATCACTCAAGCTGGAATGTAACTTTACGTTAAATTTTAGAAAAATTGACAATTATGGGAGGAAAAGGAAGCATCTAGAAGCAAGTAGGTTCTCACTACATGTTTGCTGAATGAATGAGTCACCTGTAGGATGCATGCAGAGTAAGCACTCATAGACACACATGTTTTCTTGGCACCACCCTTGAGATGACTGTGCAGGCAGGTAGCAACTCCCCTTCTGTCATACAAGGACAGGGAGCCACAGCTGCTCCACCACTTAGCCTGGAGGGCACAGTGCCCAGGGAGTGGCCACAGCCTGGGCTGTCTGCAGCCCTACTTTCAGCAGAGCTACTTCCCAGAGCCACGGCCAAGTGGCTTCAGATGAAGGTGGATGCCATTCTTGGAGCGGATGATCAGCTGGGGCAGCTTGATGGGTGGCTGTAAGGGGTCCACCTCGAACTCAAAGCGGAGCAGGCAGAGGGCCAAGACCACCTTCATCTCGTTCATGGCAAACTGCTGCCCAATGCAGTTCCTACAATAATCAGCACAAAAAGTCAGAGGGATAAAATCTAGTGCTTCAGTGGCCAATAAAAAATCAATAACTATTTTTGGATGACTATTTGGCTGATCAAGTGATTAGCCTGGGTTTAAGAAACAGATCTTGGGTGTCCCAGACTAAGTAGATTCACACTGAAGGTTTGGCATGGAGGTCCCTCTTTCGATGACTTACCCACCCCGCCACCTGTTAGGACCATAAATATGCGAATGACAAAAGAAAGTCCTTAGAACTTACCCCGTTTTAGAATCAGCACAAAAACCAGCACGGTCTCTCTCATGACAGAGTTCCCCAAAGTGATGCCTTACCCACAACATCCTCCACCCTCACCTCCCCAGTCCTGAGGGCCTGGAAATGTTGGGCCTCTCCTTACCTGGGCCCAGCAGAGAAAGGTATGAAGGCAAAGGGGTGGCGTCTAGCTGCATTATCAGAGGAAAAGCGTAGAGGGTCAAAGACCTGAGGAATAAGCCTTGCTTAATACATGCCAGTTCCAAAGGGAGGGTGACTCCCTATAGCCTCCCACCCCATCTGACCTCTGAGCCCAGGAATAAGGTACCTCAGGGTCAGGCCACACTGCACTGTTCCTATGGAGGGCATAGATGTGCAGAGAGATCAGGCTATCTGTGGGCAGAGCAGAGGGCAGGTGATCAGGTGGTCCTGGGACAGCCAAGCCTACCTCTTCACTGGGCTAGTATTCCGTGCATCTGCCTAACTACACACCAGCCTCTTCCTCAGTACTGCTAGTGACAGCAGGTCCATGAAAATCCTAAATACATCAAAGCACTTTCAATAGTCATCATACCTACTTCCTGTAGCCCGGCACTGCAAAGCATTCAACACAGACAATGGTGGAATGGAACAAGAAAGGACCAAACCCACCCCCACCACAAGACATGACAGGCAAGGACCCTTACACACTTTCTGCTTTCACTGAACTGGCTCTCAAGGCAGGTTATTCATAACATTATGCTATCAATAGTGACAGCTACCTGTCATTGCATGAATGCCATGTTTCAGATACAGAGTTGAACTCTCTTTACCAAGGCCCCACATAGAGTTGTACAGGTCGGCCCCACACAGCATCATAGTTTATATGAATGATGAATGATGCCTCCTGAAGTTGTTCAGGGCACAACCTGCATGGTGGCACAGGACAGCCCTGACAATTTAATCCTGACAACAGCCTTAATAGGCAGGTCCTCGCTTCTCCCTCATTTGACAGAAAAGGAAACAGGCTTAGAGGTGGGGGTATTTACTCATGTTATAGAGCCAGGATTGGACCCAGGCCAAACACAAGGCATGAGTTCTTTGCCATTGGTGCAAAGGTTTGGATTTGGCCAAAGGCACAGAGAGTGTCAGAGAAGCACCCTCAAGCACTCCAGTTCCAGCCCCAAATGCACCCTCTCCCACCTGCAGGTAGAGAGCGGCCATCCACAAAGGTCACAGGCTTGGTGAGCTGGCGGAACACCTGAGGCACAGGTGGGTAGAGACGGAGGCCCTCCTTGATGCACATGGTCAAGTAGGTCATCTTGGCCAAATCATCCCTGCCAATAAGACAACCAGTGTTTTCTGGAGATGGGGAGCTTTAGGGTTCTGTGGGGAGAAAGGTTCCAGTCCCGACTTCCCCCTTCACTGCCTTCACACACCCAAGACTCAGAGAAACATGTGTGCTCCAAGTGTTCAGGCCAGACTGGACAGGAGAGGCCACTCAGGCCAGGTGTTCTGACTCCACTTTTCTCCATCCCTCTGTCTTGTTCACTGCTAGGAAGGGAAAGCATAGGACCCTAGAGGTGTGAGTGTGCTCAGCCAGCAAAGACAGGCTCACTCCTGTGTCTCTGAGAGCCCCACAGAAACCCCACAAGAGATAGTTCTTTAGGTTCTGCTTGGTTTCCCTTATGGACCTGGAATGGAAAGGGCCAGGGAGGGTTCATAGTCATGGCTGAATGAAGTAATAAATGCATGAGCAGTGACAAGCTCAGGTATAATTTTCTTTTCTTTTCTTTTCTTTTCTTTTCTCATTTGCCACTAGGAAGTTCAGAGGTCCAACTATAACTACCAGGCAACACATTTTTACATAGCCCTTAGGTTTCTCCCCTGAGGCCTCTTTTTCCATTTGTAGTTTACTATTTTATTGAACAAGTTGCTTCACGTTCTAGATAGAACGAACGATAAAATGAATATAGAGTTGGTCTAAAAGTTTGTTTACTTTTTTCTGTAAAATAAAAGATATTCTTTTCCGTTTCACCAATAACTTCATTGAGTTGGGTATTTTGGGTATGTCACCTGTCTCTCCATGGTATATTGTTGATTGTTCTTAATTAATGTCAGAATTTGATTACTATCAATTTCAACTGGTCTACCCAACCATGGAACATCATCCAGCAAGAAATCTCTAACATGAAGCTTCATAAACCATACCACTTTGGACATATTATACCATCGCAGCACCTTCTCCATACACTGCACAAATTTTTTTTTTTTTTTTTTGCTTTTTCATTGCATTTTTACCTTTCTTGAAATAATAAAGTGTATGCCAAAAAGTTTCATATATTTTCTACCTTTAATATTAAAATGGCTACAAAAAATTCGCCAATTTTGACTTTTTTAAACATGCTGATGTGATAGTTGTCACAATGGAATCTAACAAAATTATTTTGAATGAATTTAAAGAAAATTATGCATTATTAGAGCTATCTTACAGGGGAAAAAAAAACCCAAATGAATATTTTGGCCAACCAAATATTTCAACTCCCTATCTCCAGGCTCTGTTCATGTTGATACTCAACCTAGAATGTCCAGCTCTCTCTCGCCATTGCCCCAGTTGACTCCTCCTTAGAAAACCAACTTAAGCCCAACTCCTGATTTCTCTGACTGCAACATGGGGTCATTCATTCTTCGGTTTTCGGTTATATGAGTTAATCTCTCTAAAAACTCCCAGCACATTGGCCCCTCTTCCTCTTCCCACCCACATCCCCAAAACCACCAGAAACCTAACTGGACACTCTGGAAACTTTCCAACATCCACCCATAAGTAATGGAGTTTTCATCCTCCAAATCATAGACCCTGGAATTTTGTGTGCCTCCCTCAAATGAATGTAGACTTTCTCCCACAAACTGAGCATTTTCTGTACCCTGGCTGGGTGCCTAGCCCCGGTACTGACTGACAAGTGGGGAGAAGGCTGGAGACAAGGATATGAATGAAGAGCCGTGGAAGCTCCCAGGGAGCCTGCTGCAAAGACACATCAGCATCAGTGGTGTTGTGGTAATGAGTTCAACTTGAACCAAGTCACAGAACAATTCAAAGCTTCCGGGTGATGGAGTTTGGAAAACAGCTTTTTCTCCTTCACCAGAGGAATCTGGAGGTTGCACATGACCAGCCAAAGGCAGGTGGGAAGGGATCAGCTCCCTTGGCTTTTCCAAGGCTCTTCATCCTCAGTTTCCGCCTTTTTCTCTCCCAGCATTCTCTTCCCTATCCAGGAACCCAGAAGGGTAGTCAGGTTCTACCATCAGACTCAGCACACAGGAAATCAGCCTCCTATGCATGATCTTCTTTACATTACTCACATTTGAAAGGGCTCTGGGAGAATAGATGAGAGGCTGCTACTGCCCTCACCTGGTTTCCAGGATGACCCTGTATCATCTGTGATGACACATTCATGAGCACAGCCCTTCCCTGGAGCTGAGCAGGACAGGACAGGCTCGCCCTCAGCCGCACTCACCACTGGAAGGAGCTCCTGTCCCCAAGGATCTGACACACCTCCTCCCGACAACGCTGCTGGTGCTCTGGGTTCTGGGCCATGCAGTAGAGACACCAGGAGATGCCACTGGTGGTGGTGTCATGGCCTTCAAACATGAATGTGTCCACCTCAGCCCGGAGGTCTGCATCTGACAACTTGATCCCACTTTCATCCTGGATGAGGGTAGACATAATGGAGCAAGCCAAGACATTTGTGGTAGGAACCAAGAAGTATTTCTAATAGCAGCAGTCAAGTGAATATCCAAGGGAGGGAGAGAAAGATCTGTTAAGTCTGGAGGTTAGGACCTTTCTGATTCCTATCTGATCTCCCAAACTCAGCTTGGATGCCTCCTACTCCAGGAAGCCTTCCCTGATCTTACCCAGCCTGGATTCTTGATTCTGCTCATTTGACACACACAATGCTACCTGACAGAAGGGACCTTTGTCAACATTCACCTCCTGTCCTCTCCACTAAGCTGTAAGCACCTGGAGGACAGTGCCAGGTCTTTCTCCTCTTCTGCATCCCTAATACAGGGACTAATCCAGGGTAGGGCCCAGTGAGTTTATGGAGTGAGTAGATGAATGTATGACATCTCAGATTCTAAAAATTTAGAATGTTGAGATCGTTCAGAGTCTTAGACATCTGGAATTGGTCTTCAGGCCTTCTGACATGTTACTCAGGATTCCTGCAACTACATCTCTCCCCATTGCCACAGCCAGCCACACTCTGCACTGTCCCTCCTTTGAGCTTTTGTTGATATATGGCATGGACAGGAGTAGGTCATATCTGCTGGGGAAAGCAGGAAAATGCTTAACTGCCCTTGCTGTTGTCCAGTGATCCTGTCCCAGGAGGATGGTCTGAAGACCCCTCTGAAACAACTTCTCAGAAGGGTGGGCAACTGTGCACTCACCTGAGCCCCCAGAAGAATGTCCAGGAAATCCAGGCGCCTCTGGTTCTGGATCTTCTCCTGTTCTTTCTTGTTTTGCAGGGCAGCCTTCCGTTCCCTGATGACTTGGTCTAGGCAATGAGTACAGGGTGTCACTGCCTGGGGACCCATCCTCTGTCCCCAGGCAGTTTGTACAGGGGAACAGAAGTCCTGCAATGGGCAGGATCCTAGAGGAGCCCAAAGGAACAACATTAGAACCTGGACTTCTTGTGGATAGGCTATGTGGGAAAGACCCACCTGTGTGGTTGTGGGCCACCTGACAGGCCCGCAGAAAGCGGCGGCCATGTGGAGTAAGCCAGTAGATGAGGTCATTATGGTATTGGAAGGACTCAACGCGCTGCTGCATCAGCAGAGTGAGGTCCTTGACTGCCAGGTAGTAGTCACTGTCCCTGCAGAGCAGATGGAAGGGGAGGGGTGCTCAGACCCTGACCCACAGCAGAGGCTTTCACTGCTTCATTCCAGAA
The DNA here is from genome assembly GCA_004026585.1 of Noctilio leporinus. Taxonomy (NCBI): domain Eukaryota; kingdom Metazoa; phylum Chordata; class Mammalia; order Chiroptera; family Noctilionidae; genus Noctilio; species Noctilio leporinus. The sequence continues at coordinate 2,889 of PVIW01012982.1, read as the reverse complement.
ATCCAGCCCCAATGTCAGCGCTTCCTTCCTTCCTCTCCCTGCCATTAAGCCTCCCCACTAAAGCCAGAGTCTGCCTCCCCACCCTGGACAAGTTGTGCTCCCCCTAAGCAGGGGTTTCCTAGGCAAGACCCTGTCTCCTCTCAGACCAGGGCCCAGGAGTCCTGACAACTCTCTCCCTTTAGCTGGCCTGGGTTGAATCTATGGTCAGCCCTAAGTGCCCTCTGACCTGTGGCTCAGGTCGCTGTGTCCTTTGCCAAAGGTGCACTTCATGAGTGTGTCCAGTGCCATGTGGCCCACATCGCCAAAGATGTCAAAGCTCTTATGCTCATGAGCCTTTTTCTCCCACTTGTCCTGGAGCCCAGAGAGGGTGAGTACTGTGAGGCACCAGCAGGCTGTGTGTGCTACCCCTTGCACTCCAGGACAGATAGCCCATAGTTCCTGACAGGCATCCAGTCCCTGCCCCTCACCCCCACCCCCACCATGCAGGAAGATGGAGGATAGGGGGACAGGCAGAGCTTCAGGCTCAGTGGACGGGATCTGGAGGCAGGCCTTTCACAGCACACACAGACACGTTCTCCCTGGCAGGGCAGCCTATATCTAAGGGCATAGAGGGCCAAAAAGTAGTGAGCTCCCCTGCACAATGTGTGTGTAAGTCAGGCCTACAGGAATGTAGAGAGAAGAGTATCCTCCAAGGGGAAAGGCTGCCCTGAATAACCTCTGCAAATCATACAGTCCTGAGATACTGAACTTGACCTGGCATTCTATTTGAGGGCAAGTTGCCAATGGTGTTGTTTTAGACAGTTGTGGTAGATAGTGAGGAGACACGTTTTAGACACGAATGGCCTTCCTCATATTCCCAAATATAGGCACCCCTCAAATCTGCTCCAGTGGGGGCCTTATTAGGTCCCACAGAGGCCCATTGGTCTGTGAGGAAGGGCTATGTCTCATGGGGCAAACAAGGGCCAGGGATGCCTGGCTACTTGGAGCTCCACACCTACTGCACCCAGCAGGCAGCAGGTGTGGGGAACAGGAAGGCCTGGCACTGATACAGGCCGGAAGGACCTCAAGGCCTCAGCAATTCTCCTTACTGTCCTCCCCCTAGGGAAAGCTGGGATAAGAGGGGCAGCTAGTGGCCACCACCTCCAGGAGCTTGGCACAGGAAGCTCACAAGCATGATGTTTGTGGATTCAGCAAACACAGTCAGGTAGGGCTTCAGCACTTCATAATGGAAGCCAGGTGTGAGCAGCTTGCGGTGCTGGAACCACTTGGGCCCCTGGAGGACCAGCAGGCCTTTCCCTGGGGAAGGGATGGGAGAAGGAGGGCTAGTCAGAACACACAATTCTGCCCTATCTCTGGCAGCCTAGGGCCAAGCTAGCCCACCTCAACTTCCCCCACCCTAATCTCCCCACCCAGCCTCATATCCAGACACAGCTCTGCCTTTTAGCCATGAAACCTTTGGTAACACCAGCCTTGGACCCATGACCAGATCTTTCCTCAAGCCCTTGCCCTGGCCAGCACCACCTGTAATATCACCTAAAAGATCAACTTTAGTGCCACCGCCCCTAAGAGTCTGTTCCTCACACTCACATATTTCCCAGGTTTTTGTCCTGCCTGTCTCGGGAGGAAAGGCATACGCAGCAGAGAAGGTACCTGGGCCCCACTTCCCTGGATAACTGAACAAATGGGAGCAGGACAGGAAAGGGTCCTGTTATCCAGCAACAAGGGCAGGAAGGGTAACACTTACCAATCCATGGGAGGAAAAAGTCATACACATCAGAGGCCTTAGGGTCTGTAGGAAACAGAGATTTTGGGCCAAGCTTGGATTAGGGGATTCCCAAAAACGATTCATTGATAAATAGGATGAGAACCTCAGCCGCCCAGATTAAGCTGCAGGCCCAAGACTCCTCCCCACATTGTTTTCTGAGCCCTTTACTCTCAGGAGGTTCCACCCTCTCCCAAGAATGCTCACCCCCTCGGCTGTACACGGCTTTGACATAGTCAGGCTCATAGATGTTCAGGAAGCCAACAAACTGTCCAAACCAGAGTTGGTGGGCGCAGGGGAACTCATGGGCCCAGGACACCAGCTTGTCCATGCTCTCTGGGTGTTTGTACTGTAACAGTGACAAAGCCAGGCTACTCAGGAACCCAACATTACCAGCCACACCCTAAGTCCCTCAGCCTGCCCAGCAAGGCCCTGGGAGTATCTCTACCTCCTCCTTCATCCCCTTCACAGCCCATCACCCAGTCTGACTCATCTGTGGGGTCAGTTCCCTCTCCAGCCACAGAGTCGTTGCTTTATGCCCAAGACACTGTCTTATTGGATCTGGGTTAGCTCAACAACTCCAAACTGGTCAACTTGCTGCCTTCTGGTGTCTGCCACCAACCCTGTACTTATCCTGCAGTCAGGAAGAGATATTTTTTCAGCATGAAAGCTTTTCATTAGAGAGATATCAGCTTGTTTTGCAAAAGAGAAACCACCGCCATTTCTTTTTTTTTTTTTTAAAGATTTTATTTCATTATTTCTAGAAAGAGGGGAAGGGAGAGAGGCAGAGAGGGAAAGAGACGTCAATGTACGGTTGCGTTTCACCTGCCCTCAGCCACAGACCTGACTGGAGACCTGGTTTGCAACCTGGTTATGTGCCCTGGCTGGGGAATCGAACCTGCGACCTTTGGGTTCGCAGGCCGGCGCTTTAACCACTGTGCTACCAGCCAGGGCCTAACCACCGCCATTTCATCCTGTTAAGTCATCTGACACATTTTTATTGAGGACCGACTATGTGCAGGGCATTATCTAGACATCTCAAAGAAACGAGACAGATATGCTTTTGCCCTTTTATTCTGTAAGAAGCAAGTAAACAGTTAAGTGAAATGATTCAAACAATAGTAAGT
>PVIW01012981.1:0-29483 GCA_004026585.1 Noctilio leporinus | reverse complement strand
CCTACCTTGCATGCTATTTGCTCTGTTTGGAAAATAACTAGGTCTCACTTAAGGCTAAGTGGGGAAAGCCCTTGGAGTGGATGTCAAAGATAAAGGAAAGTTTTCATAATTATCTCATGGAAACTTTCCACTGAGGCCCACATTTTCTCGGTCAATCTGAGCAATCTTCCTGTTTTCCTGTCTTTCCTTCATCTCCAGTCCTGTTCTCCACCACACAATGAGAAACCTTACTGTCATGCAACATTTGATTCCTTGGAACTGGACAGGTATGTGGTACCCCGTGAACATACACATGGAGAATTCTCCCTCTCTGCTCTCTCCAGCAATTAGAATATGGCCGAAGTAAAATTTACAATTTCATTTGTTTCGGTTGTAATTACTGCGTCTTATTACCTCCTCAATTGTAGCTCACTGCCTCACACGGCATAAATGTTTGTTAAATCAATGAGGAGAAAAAGAAAAAATTACCTGCTTTTTAAGAAATCCTGTTTTCAATAATTTCCCCATTCTTCTTTGTGTTGAAAATCCATCAGGAAGATGTCATAGCAGGAATGAGAAGTAGGGCCTATGTTACCTTTCTGTGCTTGGATCTAAACCTTCTCTGCCTCAGTTAGCAAATTACAGTTAATAAGAAGGGTTTTGGTATATATTTCACATGAGGATCCATGTTTTCTAATAAAATCAATAACCTCAATAAGTGCTTTGAATATATTAACTGATTTAATGCTTGTAACACCGTACGAGGTTTTTACTGCTAACAATCCTTATTTGAAAGGTGAGTCAAGTGAGGCAGACAGGTACCTTCCAAAGTCACTCACGGGACAGTGGTAAAGCTTCTGGTGGAGCTCAGAACCGAGGCGTTTGGACTCAGAGCCGGTGTGAATAATACAATGATGTAACGATCGACTTTATTCCTCAGTGTGCGGGATTCACATGGTACTCACAGCTCATGCTGTTTATTCAGTTAAGGACGGTTTTTCTTTCAGATTACCTTCAAGAAAGGAGAACAGAACAAGCTGTTGCTCCAGAACCCCTTCCCCATAAGGAGAAAAAGAAATCAAAGGAAAAACAAGAGCAGACTCGTGCTTGTCTGAAAGCCAGGGGGAAAAGGCGGGTTTCATATGATAGGACAGGTATATGGTATTACTTTTTCAGATTATTCTGGAGTTTTGTGTGCTCACTTTGGACAATGATTTCAGATGAAACAGTCTTACCGAATTTTGTGTTTGGTTACTTAAACAATTGTTGACAATGTTTTCCAAAACCTAGAGTATCAATAGATTAAGAATGGGCAGATTATTCAATGACTGCTCTTATCTGTAATGAATCTCTGAAGGTTATAGTTATAGAACTAAAAATAAGATAAACCTGGATGGTTTTGCTTTATTCTTTCCATGGAACTTCATGGTATCCTTATATTGAATATTTTTATGTCTTTGACATAGAGTTGAAATCCCCAAATAAATAAATCACCTAAACAGATGTTCCTCTACCAGCATGTCCCAGTTTGTACTTTTATACCTGAAATTCTTATTTGTATTGATGTTTTCAGTTTTACAGGAAAAAGGAAACTTGTATTTTGCACTGAAATACCATGACGATCCAGGGCAGATTTAGCTATTAAAGGTTAAATTTCAAGTCTCCTCACTTATCCAGGGGTATTCTTTATTTTTAAAGAGAAGATCTTCATAATTGGAAATGCCTCAGGTGGCCCCAGGCCTGCATGGGAATGCCAGTTCCCATGTCCTTGTCTGGTCCCTTGTCCTGGATGGAGGCAGCTCCTGTGAATGGTTCTAACCAATTGGCTAAGGCAGAGGCAGTGACCTTCCATTCCTGCAATTAGGTTTCATTGTAGATGACTCTGTCTTGCTCACAAACTTGGAAACTCATTCCAGAGTCTCTCTCTCCTCCGCTGGCTTTGAAGAAGCCAACTGCTAGGTCACCTGCAGACAAAGGGCCCTTCCCGGTGGAGCCTCCAAAAGAGAATGCAACCCAGCCACCACCTTGATTGCAGCCTCTGAGACCCCAAAGATCCCCCAGCAAAGCCATCACATCCAGACTGCTGACCCACAGAATGTGTGTTGTTTTAAACCACTACATTGGTGGCCATTTGTAATGCAGTCTGGAAATTAATACAGTGGATCTCCTTGCAGCAAATAGTCACTGCTGTATGCGTTAAGAAATCTTAGTCTTTTGTCACATTGTTCTGTATTGTTTTGAAATTGGCATCAGTGTAAGAAAGAGCAACTAATTAGGGTTAATGGCTGCCAGATAAATAAAAATCATCTAATCCTTTAATGATTATATTTCTCTAATGTGCTTCCCTATTTAGCATCTGTAGACCCATGAAGACAGACTGGTAAATCAGAAGTACTTTGGGTTTTTTGAAAAGCTATGAAAACATTTAAATATAAAAAGTAGCTGCTGAGAGATCAAGCCCAATTTGATCTGAAAGGTGTCTGTCGGATGAGCTTTCACAAGGCGAATATTTGCATCTTGCTCATACCGCCTTGTCTGACCTGAGAGCCCTCACTCCAGCTCAGACCTGTATTCAGAAGCTCCTTCCAGCCGGTTTCTGTTCAGTGTCTTTTCTTGCTAACTAACTGGGTAATTAGGTCTTTTCTGATACCTTTCTTAAATGGAAAACCATCGTTTCTTCCAGCCTCAGTGAAAAATTGAATTTTAAGCTATATCCTCTCTTCCAATTATATAGTCTGTGTAAACTTGCAGTGTAAATCACTATTTACATTATGTCTCCACGTAGAAATATTTGGAATATTATACATTATGACCCTCAAGTGATTCTCATGTTCACACTTTTATTGGATCTTGTTTTAATGCTTTAAACCAGAACCAGAGGATGATGATGTGGTGAGACATATTATTAGGCTAAGAGAAAAGATTGGTTGGCAAACAGCACTGCCGTACCATAACTTGGAACCCAGCAATCCCAGAACCGCAGTGCAGAAGATTATTCTAAAGGTATTATTGAATTCTATTCAGTTCTGTACTATTAAAGTTAATATTTGAAACTGTATCTTAATCTTTGTTACATACATTAAAACCATTATTTTTATTAATTACTATTGAATTATCTCATTTCTTGGCAAATGCATGTGGCACAGTACCTGGCAGAGAGTGGGCATGGTTGTGTAGAAAACAAACCATAGCTGTACATGAATTTAATATCCTGGGACTCACTAAAAAGATGTATTTTATTTGGGGAGAAAGAACTGAGAATATGAAAAAACCACTTTTTATTGAAAAGAGTAACTTTATTGTAACATTATTCAGATGCTTCTACAATTGAATTATTTAATTACACACATGATCCACTTAGAATATTGTGTCTACATTAAGTTTCTAGTAATCTCAACTTTTTAGACATAATTTAGAACAGAAGTGCCTCAAGTGACTAATAGCTATAAAATCCCATGCTGTATACCCACTCAGTTTATTTCATTTTATTGGCAGCTTTTTAACTTGTTTTTTAAGCCTTCTAGGTACACACAGTGTCAGAAGTCAAAATAAGAAAATGAAACAGCTGAGACAATTGAAGAAACCATAACAGCCTTTAAGGATGACAGTTTTTCTTTTTAGAAAGTAAAACTGGATCCAGTATTCAATATTAGTGATTAGAAGCTGTTAAATTTCTTCTGAAGGCATCATTCATTGAATTATAATAAAGACTACTAAATGCTCTTTCATAATAAAGTTTAATTATCCAGAAAACACTAAATTAAATTTTGTTGTAATGTTTTATCAATAAGAAGTTTCAACACTGAAATAAATGCCCCTTGAAAATTTTCTTTCTTTTTTTTTTTAATTTTATTGTTGTTGTATTACATTCATCCCCTTTTTGCTCCCCTCTGTCCCCCTTGAAAATTATCTTAATGTGGAATGTCTGATTTCTCAGTAATTTCACTGAAAAGAGATTTAGTATGTATTGCAGTTGCTCAGAACGTAGGTTTAGAGTCAGACTTGTATTCAAATTCCTACTTTTCCACCTTCTGACTTTGTGACTTTCCTCAAATTACCAGATCCCTCCAGCTATTAATTTCTGCATCTCTTTAATGAGATTAAACAAAACAAACTTCCTAATCTCTTAAATTTAATCTCTTTAAGCTCTTAAATTGAACCCCTTAAATTGAAGAGATTAAAGTTAAGACATTAAAAACTTTGTGGTTGTGAAAGTATGTGAAACACTACTCATTAAATATTCATTCCTTAACAAATATTAGCTACTATATTAAACCACCAACATTGTCAAGATAAATGATGAATTTAATATGCTTAAAAAGGCTTTTCATGTTGGCAGACAACTTTACTGGAAGTCAGCATATATGTGAAAGGTATTATAGTCAATAAGCATACATTAGTAAATATACAAGTCATTTTCATGAATGTTTTATTACCATATGTATAAGAATGAAAGCCTATTAAGAATGAAAATTAAACCTGTTAAATCTTAAGATTAATCTTGATGAATTCTGATTAGACACAATTTTAGCTTTTCCCAATGATCATTTTTAATCTGCATTAACAGTTTGTTGATTTCCTGAGTAATCTATTCAGCCATTTTGCTACTTAATTTGCTCAATTTTAAAAAACATTTTTTAAACCTCAGGAACCTTTGAAAGATGATGGAGAATTTTTTTATTGTCTTCTGCGGAAAAATCCTAAAGTCTTTTATAATCCATATGATCTTCAGGTAGTCTCTGCCCACAGAGCTAGACATTGCAAGGAATTTTGGACGATTACTGCTTCATTTGTGTCAAAGGTAATATACAATGAAGGGAAATCAAGTTTGGGTGTACATGAGTTGCTCAAGATCAGAGATAAAGCTTAGTTATAAAGTTAAGTAGTTCTGAGCTAACTACAGGCTTTCTTGATATCTTGAAAACACTTTTTTTTTTTTTCAAAGTAAACAGGTTTGGCAGAAAGAAGAGAAACAACAGAACAGGCCATGAGTTTTAAAAGATTTATTGAACTGGCTGCAAACATGCAGGCTGAGACCAAGATGGTGTCAGCCCTGAACAATAACAGCTAAGCAGGGCTTTTAAAAGGGGATTATGGGAAAGGAAGTTGAAGGGACTTGGTGCAGATGGCTCTGGGGGAGTTGGCTCTGAGAACAGAGAAGTTACTAAAACAGAAAAGTTCCTAAACTCCTGCCAGCAAACTAAGATATTTTTGAAGGACATAGGCAGTCACTGGCACCAGCAGTTACTGTGGGGGAGGCAGATTTATTAGGGCTTGCTAAAATTAGACCTGAATTCCTAGAACTGAGGTCTCATGCCTAAGAGTGAAGTTGTGTTTTTGTGCTTTATTTTCAGATTTCCAAAATTGGTGGTGTAAATGAAGTAGAACTCACACCGGCTCTGGAATGGCTATTAGAAAGGAGATATTACTATCTATTACAGCAATTCAAGATATTTTCCAATTTTCGGTGAGATGAATGAAACTGAAACCAATGATTTGTAATATTCTTTTGCAATAGTGATCAGCTGGATGACATTCGGGTTCTGCTACAGTAATGCCATATTTATGAGGAATTACAGAGAAAATGGGGTAGTCTATAAAAAACATTTTAGGCAAAGGGAGCTTACCAGCTAAGTATTACAAACTATTTTATTTTTTGGAATAAATATTGTAATAAAAAGATTTTTAAGTCAAGCAAACTTAAATTGACTATAATGACCTAAATTTACCTTTTTATTTCATGCATTTAATTGATTAAGTGAATATTTATTGAGAGTTTGCTACAAACCAGGCATTACTCTAGATGCTGTTAAACCAATTGTTTTGCTCTCTACTTAGATTATAGTGGGTGAGGGATAACAAAAACAACACACAGAGCCCTGCCTTGTGGCACAGTGGATAAGGAGCCGGCCTGCAAACCCAAAGGTTGCTGATTCGATTCCCAGCCAAGGCACATGACCAGGTTGCAAGCCAGGTCTCCAGCCAGCTCTGTAGCTGAAGGTGGGAGAGGGGCAACCATATATTGATGTCTCCCTCTCTGCCTCTCTCCCTTCCCCTCTCTCTAAAAATAATAAAAATATTAAAAACAAATTTTAAAAACACACATATTGGCAAAATATCTGGTGGAGATGAACTATTACAAAGGAAAATAAAACAGAATTAGGGAACTCGTAAAAATTGTGATCCAATAAATGTATAAGGGAAAAGAATGTATTTTTATAGTTTTTATATTTTTGGAAAGTTGCAAGTAGATTGATTATGCATCTATAAGAATTATAATGACATATTTTGCTCTATCTTCCGTTGAAAATTTGGAAGAAGAGTGATATGGTTTAGTACTTTAGGTAACTCAGGTGGATAAGACATATTCTAGATAAATTTTTAGTATTGCCTCTACTGAATTTATTTTATATAATTATAATTTATGAATATAGAATGTCATTATTTTTCTTTTCAGAATTAATAAAGCTTTTGTTACTTGGAAATTGAATGTTAAAAGAATTAAGACAGAGAAGAGCCGGTAAGTCTTGATATGCGATATGTTTATAGAAATTTCAACAGAAAGCATTATTTTAAATATGTAGTATGGAAGTGGACATAAATTAGTTTTCAGTTAATGATTAGAAAGTTGCATTCCATAACCTTTATTAATTTTAATCCATCTGATTTTAAAGACTTTTAATATTTTTATACATTAAACATGTTATCTGTGTGTGTATAAATATGTATGTGTGTGTGTCATATATATGTACGTGTATATCTTCCTCTTAAGTACTTACTATACATCCCAGTGTATTCTCTGCTGTGAGGAAATCACAGCAAGAAATCTTAGTTTCTTGATTTAACAATTCACTTTGAAAAAGGGGAACGTAATCCAAGATAGATGACAGTTAATTCTATTTTGTAGGCTTTCCAGCAGCCAAGTTTTGTTGTTGTTGTTAAACATTTTATTTTAAGATTACGGTGATTGAAATGCCATTGTAAGAAGTGAGAGAGATCCTGTGTCCCCTTTGCCTAGCGTCCCCCATTGGTGACATCTTGCAAACCTTGTGTGAAACATGACAGCCAGGATGATGACATTGATTTAACAAGATCCACAATGTTAGGACCACGGCATCCCTCATGCTGCCCTTTGTACCATCCTCACTTCCCTCCCACTCCCACCTTCTCCCTAAGGGATACCAAGAGCTCACCTGTTCTCCGTTTCTCAAATTTTGTCTTTTCAAAAATGGCGCCTAAATGGAATCCTACAGTGCATGGTAACCTTTGGGCTCCACTCTTTTCACTGAGCTCGACTCTCTGAGATTCTGCCTGGCTGTTGCCTATGTGAATTGCTCCTTTCTGTCTGTCCCTGAGCCCGTGCTGCGGCTGCACCGTTGCTGGTGGAACCATTTACCTGTCAAGTGTACCTGTAGGTGATTCCCAATTTCAGTTTCTTACAAATAAGGCTGCTAGAAACCTTCATATACAGGTTTTTGGTGCGAACGTGAAGGTTTTGGTAAAAACCTTCATATACAGGTTTTTATTTCCCTGGGGTAAATCCCCAGGAACACAACTGCTGGATCGTATGGTACCAAAGTATTGCAAAGTGATTGTGCTATTTTTCATTCCCAGCAGCAATGCGTAAGTGATTCCATTTTGCCACATTTATGCTGCAATTAGGAGTTGTTAAAATTTTTAATCTTATTCTGGGAGGTATGTAATAATATCTCATTGTGGTCTTAATTTGCATTTGTAGGACTAATGATCTTTTTTTTTTTTTTTTTTTTTACTCTCCACATTCTTTTTTTTTTTTTAATTTTATTGTTGTTGTATTACATCCATCCCCTTTATACTCCCCTCTGTCCCCCTCCCCACCCACCCTTTCCCCCCAAAGTCAATCCCACCTGTTGTCCAGACTAATGATCTTGAATATCTTTCATGTGCTTATTGGCCACCTGTTTATTTTCTTTGGTGCAACATCTCTTCATGTCTTTTGTCCATTTGCTATTTGGGTTGTTTGTCTTTATATTGTTAACTTTTAAGAGGTTTTTAAAAATATTCTAGATATGGTTGTTAGATAAGTGGCTTATACCTATTTTCTCCCAGTCTTGGCCTGTCTTTTTCGTTACTCAAGAATATTTATTTAGCATCTACTACATGCCCGACATTAGGCCAATAATTAACTTCTTGAAATTAGAAAGCAATTCTTTGGCCTTAGTGGTTTACTGATTTAGATGGCCTTACATGTAGAGGAGGGCTTTCGCTCAACAATTTATTAACGTGATCCCCTTACCACTCCCACTCTGCTTTTTCTCTGCTCCAGCCTGTCCTCCCACTGTGTCCAGTGTGACTAGAAGTGATTTGGCTCACTGTGATGACTATGGTCACACCAGTAGAAAGGGACAGCGGGAAGAAGAGGGTCTATCTCTCTCTTTTAGGATGCAGGTGGTCAGATAATTTAATTAAATTTAATAAATATTGGAAATATGATTCCTTTTGGGTATCACTGCCTACTATTTCAACCTTATTAGAATCCAGTGGCATAACAGAAGGGCATCACCACATTTCCCCCTCCTGTTTGGTTCTTACTCAACACACCTAGTACAGAAGCCTTGCCTTCAACATTATCAGCCAGACAAAGTACATAGTGCTTACCAATCTTTAACAATGTCATTTAAAAAATATGATAGGTATGTAATACATGTTAACTATAGGCATATGGAACCCATTGTACTAGTTCTAAATGAATTTCATTCCTTTTGAAGAAGAGAGGTGAGTCTGTGGAAAACTTTTAACTTTCAGGTCATTGTTGTACCGTCATCTTTTTTGGGCTGACGAGTTATTTCAAGGCTGTTTGCTTTACATAAAGGGCCTTTGTGAAGATGCAATTCATCTCAAAAGTGATAATGAACATGAAGATAATCCATCTGCCATATGCCTTGTAAAGGTGGGTGGAAGCTGGCTACTATAAGCTAACACTGGTGTATAGAAATGAGGAAGAACAAATGGGGTTTTGATTCAAAGGAATACAGATAATCTAGATCCATAGGTTGACTGAGGTTCTAAAATACCTGCAAGGAATATTATTCCCTTAGGTGATCACTTTTAATAGTTAACATTTCTTATAAATAATTTCTGCTTTTTACTTAACCTATTATGATGCTTTATCTTTAGTTTCAAAACTCCAGATGTGTGATATCATTTATAAATAATTAACTTTAGTACATCATTGATAGTTATTAACTAACCTTCCCTCAGTATGTAGCACATCAGAAAATTGTATTAAGTTGCAACTCAGAGGTTTAGATTAAATTTATGAATTCCCCTGTTCCACCATTCTAAGAGAGGGTGGAACATGATTCTTAATGCATGATTTAATTGCCATGGAATAGTTCAAAAAGGTAAAAGTATGTAGAAATATAAATTTTTAAGTGTTTAAGATACAATGGAACAGGATGCCAGCAACTTGACTTACCCACTGTGTGAGGGAGATACTGAAAAGGAAAACTTTTCACCTAGACCTAGAAAGAGAAACAAGGGCTTGAACAAATTATAAATTTCATAGTCAGTTCAAAAATTGTGTTGACTATATACATAATAAAGTTAATGTTGTAAAACATCAGTTTAATTTTTTCTTTGTTTTTAACATCAATTTTGTGTTTTAATCATCCATTGTCTTTTACCCTTCATCTTTTTTAGTCGTTAAAAGATTAAAATTCAGAATAATTTTTACCTTACTTGTATATTTCATTTTAACCTCTTCTACATTTAGTGTTAATGTTTTTAAGTTTTACAAATAGTAAGGACTTGAAGTCAAAGCAATTCCTGAGATTGCTAGTTCCCCTGGGTTCATGGATACATCTGAAAACATACCGGCTCTTGAATTATTTTGCTTTGGCTTATTTTAGTTACAGTTTAAAACTGTATTTTTCTGTCTTTGATCAAGATTTAGTCATATTTCTGGCTGTTTGAGTATGAAAAATATATAGGGCATAGAGTGTGAATAAAGCATAACCTACAAATGAAAGTAGAAAATAAGCCCTTGGTTGACGTGAAAAGATGGCCAAAGTGTTTTATCTCTCTCTCTCTCTCTCTTTTGGTAAATGAATTTTGATCTTGCACCACTCAACATTTACTATCATTTAATTAGCTGGATCGGTCTCGGACATACTCTCTAGATGAATTTTGCCGAGAACAGCTGCAGCAAGCTACCCACTCACTGAAACAACTTCAATGTATCAAGGGTCAAGCTATTTCAGAAATGAAAAGTACAATTCTAAAGGTAATTCTTTAATTATATCCTCTCAATTTATCAGTGTTTGTATACTGACTAAAGCAATTGCTCTAAATTGCATCCCTGGAAAAAAGTGGTTAATTAGCCAACTAACTAGTACTGTGCATTTGCAAGGTATGGCACAGGAGATGTTTTCAAATGCTGTACAGAACGCAAATATATGTGCATAAAAGTGTGTGTGTAAATATGTTTGTATAAATCATTCTGTATCTATCTGCATGCTTTCCAGATGCTTAAACTATAACTTGAGCTGACATATGAAACGGAATGTGACTTGTTAAAAAATTTAGTGTCCCCAAGACTCAGGGCTCAGGAGAAACAACTAGATAAGATCAAACTTCCCTAAGAGTTCAACAAAAAGGACTCAATACGATGAACAATGTCCTCAAAGCCTTATCTGATCAGCTATAACTCATTTCACAGGATTATTTTACATAGCTTCCCCATGTAGGGAGTGGCGGGTCACAGAACATAGCTCTCCAAGGCCGCTTGGTAAGGGATGACGTGCTGTCACCTAGTTATGACCTTGCCGCCTCTCGGCTGGTTTGGCTGAATCTGGAAGGATATTTGAGGCTCTCTGGGCAAGAAAGGGACACTCACATATTCCTGCTCTGCATTGAACTTCTGATAGATTCTGGGTAGCAGGGCCTGTTGACAGGAAGATGAAGCATAGCTACTTTATGTCAATGAAATAAAGCTTCTTCCTTTTCTTACTCCTCAGTCGTATGTAGACAGACTCTGGGGCAATTTGGCTATGGATGGCATAAATCAAAAAGGTATTAACAAAAGCACCAAGGCCATTAAGACATAGTAAAATATTACTCACGGTCACCCTACTCTCTCCCATTCAGCATCACCAGGATCTACTCATAAATATTAAGGGATTTCTATTTAAATCAATTTCTGATAAGAACTTATTAGACCTACTGCTAATTCTGTTGTTGAAATAAGTAGGTTGTCTCTTTTTGTTTTGTTGGTGGTTTCCTTTGCTGTGCAAGTCACTTTAGTTTGATATATAGTCCCATTTGTTTATTTTTTTACTTTTGTTCCCTTGCTTGGGGAGAGATACCAAAAAAAATACTGCAAAGAGCAATGTCACTGAGTTGACTGTGGATGTTGTCTTCTACTTATGGTTTCAGGTCTTACATTTAAGTTTCTAACCCATTTTGTAGTTATTCTTGTATATGGTCTAAGAAAGTGATCTGGTTTAATTTTTTTTCTTTCACGTACCCAGACAGTTTTGGCCACAATATTTATTGAGGAGATAGACTTTACCCCACTGTATATTCTTGTCTCCTTTGCCATAGATTAATTGACCGTATAAGTGTGGGTTTATTTTGAGGTTCTTTATTCTGTCCCATTGATAATGTCTGTTTCTATGCCAATGCCATGTTGTTTTTATTGTTGTGGCCTTGTAGTATAGTTTGATATCAGGTAGCATGATACTTCCACCTCGGTTCTTCTTTTTTCAAGATTTCTTTGGCTATTTGGGGTTTTTCTTGGCTTGCAGCCATTTTCTTTAGGTAAGCTTTTGGTCTCCATCTTCCCCTATTCTCCTCTGGAAACCCAGTAATTCACAAATTAATACTTTCATTAGCTTCCTGTAGATTACATAGTTTTGTTTGTTTTGTTTTGTTTTGTTTTCACTTTCTCATTCCTTTCTTCTCCCTGATTGGATAATTTCTTTTTTTAAATTTTATTGTTGTTGTGTTACATCCATTCCCTTTTTGCTCCCCTCTGTCCTCTTCCCCACCCACCCATTCCCCCCAAAGTCAATCCTACCTGTTGTCCATGTCCATGGTTCCTTCATACTAGGTTCTTGTTTAAACTGCTTCCCTTCCTTGCCTCTTCCTCCCCACTCCCCCCTACCCCTTTCCCCTGACCACTGAAGGTCTATTCACTGTATTCGTATATCTGGTTCTGTTTTGCTTATTGCTAGTTTTGTTCATTATTGTCAGGATAATTTCTTAATGAAAAAAAGTTTAACTGCAGTTGACAGTCAGTGTTAGATTAGTTCAGGTGTACAGCATGGTGGTTAGACATTTATGTAACTCACAAAGCGATTCCTGATAGGGTTTCTTTGTAGCTCTCTGAGCATCTTCAGTACAATTATTCTGAATTCCTTGTTGGATAATTCCTGGATGTTCATTCTTGGGGGCTAAGCAGGAGGCTTACTATTTTCCTTCGGTGGAGTTATGAATCCCTGATTTTTGTGATGCCTGTAGGCCTTGGGTAAGAGTATGTGCATTTAAAGAAACAGCCATCTCTTCCAGACTACGGAAGATGTGCACGTGTGGGTGGGACATGCTGGGTCTCACAGGGTGCCAAGCACAGAGCCATAGGGGCACAGCAGATCCTGTGAGGGGCGTGATGTCTCTTGGCCCAGGCTGCTGAGGACCACAGCATCAACGACTGTGGTCTTGGCAAGTACTACAGTGGGTCCACGGCAGTGGCCCTAGGCCCTGCGGCTAGGGACCAAGGCTGGCAGTGGGGGCTGGAAGTGCTGGGTTCACACGTGGCTGTTGGGGTATCTGCAGGTGCCACATGCCTCAGGAGTGGGGAACGAGGGCTGGAAACCCCGTGGGAGAGCTGAGAGAGCCCAGCCCAAGTTGTGCCCTGCGGCACAGTATCAGAATTTTCATCCACATCACCAGTGTTTAATAAGCAGACCAGGACTATCACCGTATAATTTTTTGTACTGAAACACTTATATATTAAACTAGTACCAGTGCTAAAAAATCTTAACTCTGAATAACTAATAGGCTCTACTTCACTATTTTACTAATTAAAAAATCCATGCATTATGCGTGTCAAGTCTTCAGAGCGCTCCTGGGAATAATAACTTTTCAATAAAAACATAACCTATTTAAAAATGAGTATCCCACGTGTCAGGCCCAGGGAGGCTGTGCCCATGACTAGTATGGAAATTATGTGCTCTGTCTTAGCCCAGTTTCTGTAAGCAATTGTTGATTCATTAAAGAACTTCATCACATTGGTACACCATTCCTCCAGACAGCCAGTACTGGAAAAAAAAATTGCCAAATGGGTAAACAAACTGATGTAATTAATTTTAAAAAGAAAATACAAATGAATAAAATGAAACGTGAAGAAAGGCAGCATAAAAAACTAACGCAACCCATGGTTTCAAAAGTCAGAATCCAAGTTGAAAAGGATAACTACTTACCAAGTATTTAAGTACCAATGGGGCGAAAGTGAAAAAGCATGAATAACCAATACAAGAACAAATGCTGGAAAAGTTTTAGAATTTTAGAGGTCCCTTAGTGATTAGTTGTTTACATATCTGAAAAGAAACATTTGAGTAACTTCCAGAGTACGTTGAGGATCACAATTTAGAAGTGTTCGGTGGTGCTGGTGGTATGGATGCCATCCTATATTTTTCATCAAAACATGCCACCCCCGCTGACCTAAGTCAGTTGTCTTGTTAAAGATTTTATTATTTTTAGAGAGAGGGGAGGGGAGAGAGGCAGAGAGGGAGAGAGACATCAATGTATGGTTGCCTTTCACCTGCCTCCAGCCACGGACCTGGCTGGAGACCTGGCTTGCAACCTGGTTATGTGTCCTGGCTGGGAATTGAACCAGGTCTGCAGAGGGTTCATAGGTCTGCACCTTATCCACTGTGCCACCAGCCAGGATCTTAAGTCAGTTTTCTTAAGAGAGATACGTATACATGTAAAATTCCAACATCCAATTGGGTGAACTTTGTTTTCTTAATTCTATATTATGTAGCATACATATGTTAAGAACTAAAGTCTAGTTCTGGCCCATGTGGTTCCACTGGGTGGAGGGTCACTCCGTAAACAGGAAGGTTGCAAGTTTGATTTCTGGTCAGGGCACCTGCCTAGCTGTGGGTTTGTCCCTGGTTGGGGTGTGTATGGGAGGCAGCCAATTGATGTTTCCCTTTCACATGAGTGTTCTTCTCCCCCTCTCTCCTTTCCCATTTCTCTAAGATCAATAAGCATGTCCTCAGGTAAGGATAAAAAAATAAAAAGCTAATTTATGCCTTCATGCCTAGCATGAAGGAGGCGGCATTGGGCTGTGTTTCAGGAATCCTGAAATTTAGGTTTTACACTCCCCCGTTAGTAACTCCATGTACTTGAGGGGGGTCCCTCTGTATAGGAACATAAATATTTATGTACTTCCTGGTTCAGCTTCCTAAATTTACCCGCTTTTATATGTGGGATGCCAGACTTCGCAGGCTTCAGAACGCAGGTGGTTTGCATTTTTTCCGATGCGTCAGTACAGTGTAAACCCAAGGTAAAGTTTCGGTGGAAATTACTATCCTTAGTTCCAATACAGTATTCAGACTAATAAAAATACTATAAGTTAGAAGCCACGCTGTGTCTCTCAGTTGTTGATTGCATTGTAGGTGGCAGAAAAGGAAGAAATTAGACAATATTTTGAGTCCAAGTCCTCTGAGGATGACACAACACATTTCAAACTGCCTAAGTATCGCCGTTTTTTAAAAACAATTTTGAGATTTCTGGTGCTGGTGGACTACATGTTTCAGGAACTCATTCGTCAGCTAATGAACACTGCGGTCACGTTGCTTTTGGAGCTGTTTAATAACTCTGCGAGAATGCCATTTTCAGAGGAAAAAAAGAATGAAAACCTTATCAAGTAAACCACTTTTTATTTATAAAAGGAACTGATAACCATAGTGTTGGAAATACTGACCCCCACTTAGGGAGGGGGTGCCCAATAACCGAAGTTAAAATTTGAAAATTCTCCTCATAGTGAATTATATGTACTATACTCCATTTTACAATTATCTGAACTCAGTATCTAGGAAGATTTTAGTTCATACCGTCCATGAAATTTCAGGAAAAAATTATGTCATTTGGTGGCATTGAGTACATGTGGGGTTGTGCAGCCTTGCAGCGTATCCATTTCCAGAACTTTCTCATCCTGAACTGAACCTCTGTACCCACCAGACAGCGGCTCTCCTCTCACTGTGTGGAATCACATAGTGCTTGTCTTTGTGTTTGGCCTATGGCATTTAACCTCATATTTTTAAGGTCCATCCATGTTTTAGCATCTGTCAGAATATCCTCTTCAAGACTGAATAATACCCCGTTGTATAGATAAAAGCTACAATTGTTTTCCCACTCATCTATTGAGGGGCAGTTGGGTTGTTTTAACCTTTTGGATATTTACATAATGGTGCTCTGAACATTAATAAAACAATGTCCTCTCATATGAACAATGATGCAAATGTCTGTTCAAGCCCCTGTTTTCACGTGTGTTGTGTTGTTTTTTTTTTTATGAACGTAGAGGTGGAATTGCTGGATCCTAGGGGAATCCCACAGTTGAGATTTTGAGGAACTTCCGTTCTGTTTTCCACAGAAGCTGCACCATTTTTTAATTCCCACCAGCAAAGCACTAGGTGTCTACTGTACCAACACTTATTTTCCTTTAAAAAAAAATATCCACCCTAATTGGTGTGATGTCTCACTGTGGTCTCGATTTGTATTTCCCTAAGTGTTAGTGATGCTGAGCAGCTTTTTGTGTATTTATTGGCCATGTTTCTTTAGGACAATGTCCAGTTATTTATGTATTGTGGATGTTAATGAAACGTAAGAGTTTTAAAAGACTTTTTCCGTTTCCTAATGCAGAATATACAAGGACATCTATGCTTTTACTGGAAAGATAAGTGATGGTGAAGAATTTGTTAATAATTCAAACTTACATGTTACTTCTGTTCGAAAGACAGAAATAAAAACAGAAGCTGATATTAATGAGGTAAAATGGGCTTTGAAAATATAAACAGATTTTAATGAATAAGTGAAAACAGTAAGTTATGAATTAAAATGTCTTATGATTAATACAATTTCTTGCCTGAAGCTTGTGTGCGCACACACACATACACACCACACACATGCCCTACACACCTCCCACTGTAGAAAACTGTCTTGGCCCTGGCTGGTAGCACAGTGGGTAGGGCACCAGCCTGCGAACCCAAAGGTCGCAGGTTCGATTCCCCAGCCAGGGCACATAACCAGGTTGCAAGCCTGGTCTCCAATCAGATCTGTGGCTGGAGTCAGGTGAAAGGCAACCATACATTGATGTGTCTCTCCCTCTCTGCCTCTCTCCCTTCCCCTCTTTCTAGAAATAATGAAATACAATCTTTTAAAAAGAAAAAGAAAACTGTCTTCACGCTGCTCTATTTGGTCCCTTTGTCCATACATTTTTGTGTACTTACCATGTGACAGGTGCTAAAATACAGCCTTGGATGGTTCCAGTGAAAATACCAGCAGGTTATTTTGTGAATATTGACAAACTGATTCCAGACTTTATATGGAGAGGTAGAAGAATAGCACAGTAGCGGTGGAGAGCACGAAGTTGGAGGCTCACTTCACCTAACTTTGAGTTATGAAGCTGCAGTAATCAAGAGAGTGCTTTATAGCCTTGGCTGGTGGCTCAGTGGATAGGTGCTGGCCTGCAAACCCGAAGGTCGCTGGTTCGAATCCGTAGTCAGGGCACGTAACCAGGTTGCAAGCCAGGTTCTTAGCTGGAGGCAGGTGAAAGGCAACAATACATTGATACTTCTCTCTGCCTTTCTTCCTCCCTCTCTGCCCTTCTCTCTGAAAATAATAAATCAAACCTTTAAAAAAATATCTGGTGTTAAGAGTGTTTTACAAGTGGCAGAATAGATAAATAGATTAACAGAACAGAATAGAAAGCCCAAAAATAGAACCCCATGAATACAGTCAACTGATTGATAAAGATAATACAAGGGAGCAAAAAAATATTTTCTATTGTACATTTAAATAATTCTTTTATTTGGTACTTATTTTGGTATACCTAGTATAAGAGAACTAAATTAATTTTCCCCATATGCACTAATACAATTTATTGAATAATCTATCTTTTTTCAGTTATTTAAGATATATACCATGTGCTAAATTTTTACATGTTCTTATACCTGTTGTTTTATTATAACTTGTATTTTTGAAGAGATCAGATCCAACAGCCAAGTTGATCCACCCTCCTAGTTCATGGAACACTGTTTCCATCAGCTCATTCAAGGCCTCTGTTTGTCTTATTTTATTTTTCCTCCTTTTCCATATATTGAACCAATCTTCCTCCCCCTATGAGAACTCACTGTAATATAGTGTGTGTATGTTTCTTTGATCTACTTTCCCTATGCTTACAGTGAATTTTTATGGGATGTGAGGAACCGGTACACTGAGGCCCATGCCTACCCAGAGCATGTTACTTGCATCCTTAATATACTTGTACCTGAATTACTGCTGTTGTTTTTCAGCAGGGATGCCTATACCAGAATGTGCACGTTAAAGGAAGAGCTAGGCCGGTAGTAATGAATTTGAAATACAGTCCTGATTTGTAAGTTCTAGACCTGAGTACACAGTAGAATTACATACTCAGCTTTTAAATGATTTGGCTTCCTGGGTCCGCCCTGACTTTATAACCCATCCTTGGGGTAGGGCCTGTGAATTTGTATGTTTAATAAGCTCTAAGATGATTACTATATGGCCACTCTGGCATGCATTTACAGTTTTTGTTGGGGAATACTAGAGATCATTTATTTTACATTAACTTTTTAATATGCAAATATCAAGTCTGTGGTAATACAATGTTATTCAATTACACTGAAGTTATTGTTCATCATGTAAAATTTAGGTCTGTGTTATTCCAAATGAAATGTTCTCTTGGTTAATAAATTGTCACTGGAACTCGAGCTGATCTGTTCAATTAGGTTTTGAATAGCATTAAAGTGGATAAGGATTTGAGAAAAAGATACGCACCCATATTTGAAGTCCGTCTACACTTAAGAATTCCTGCCGAGAGTGATTCTTCAGAAACCTCAAAAGAGAGCGTCCAGGAGCCTGATAACGCCTCTGAAAAGTCCGTGATGTGCGAAGGAGGTGAAATGTCAAAAAATGAAGTCAGTTGTGTCATAAAATCCTCGAGTAGTGAGCTCCCAGTAACGAACACCAAAAAAATGAGTGACAGCCTTGAAGAAATGCTTTCAGGTGAGACAAGTGAGACGAATAAGGAGGGAGCCCTGGCCGGCGTGACTCGGTGGCTCTGAGCATCCTCTGTAACCAAACGGTGGTGGAGGTGTGATTCCTGGTCAGGGCACATACCTAGGTTGAGGGTTTGATCCCCCATCCAGATGTGCACGGAAGGCAACCAGTCCATGCTCCTCTCACATCTGTTTCTCTCTCTCCCTTCCTCTTCCTAAAAGCAGCAAAAAGAAAAAAAAAAATGCCCTCAGGTGAGGAGAAATAAATAACAAAAAGGAATGAATGGAAATAGCCTAACAGCTGGAAATGAACCAGAGAGAGAAAATGTAGTAGTTCATGTATTATCGATGAGTAGGTTATGATTTTTTATAAATGTGAGAGGATGTTCGAAGCAAGCAGACACTTGAGATTATTTGCAGTGTATGTGGTAATGATGCCACGCTTCGTTTTTGTCCTGATACGCTTACCGTTTGTCAGTGAGGAGGACCTGAGGACCCCCGTCATGAGGGGGAGCCCCACCTGGGGTGCAGTAAACATACAGACACTGGACTCATCTGAGCCCTCACTAATCAGAGTTGGGGGCTGGAGTGGGGTTTACTGCCTGACTACTCTCTTTCCTGTTTATTCTTGGGTGACTGGAAAGCTCTCACTGATATCAAGGTGCTGTTTAGCCATTATAAACATCATCAGTTTTTTCTTTCTTTCCCTGGATCCTAATAGACATAGACGTCACGGCTGATTTTGAGAATAAATATGTATGTGATGAGTAAGTAGTAACCATTTTTGAAATAAGTAATTATATTTTATACGTTAGTTACTGCATTATTCTGAAATGTGCTTTCACTGTTCTTTTTTTTTTTTTTCCTTCTAGACTTTCAGATTTCCCTACGTATCTCTTCATTGCTCCCAACAGATTGGAGTTTTCCATAAAAATTCAAAATATGGTGGCTGATATCGAAAAATGTATAAGTAAGTGTCTTAAATGTTTAATTAGATACATTCAGCAAGATTCTTAAATTTAGGCATTTGATGTTTTCACCCAGGGGTGTGGCAGGCATGGTAGACTAGGACACAAAATTCACACTCTTTGGGATCAGTGTGAATTTGGAATTATTTGAGGGTGGGGGAATTATACATATCACCATAGAGTCAGAAAAATAGAGAAGACTTGGATTTTTTTTTTTTTAGTAACGTATTACAGAATTTGATTAGATGTAAAGCAAATAATATCTTTTATATCACAGCCAAACAGACGTTGTTTCCACCTTAGTTTTATTCTTTTCCAACTGCATGTACAAAATCTGAAATTACATGGCAATTACTCACCTGACCAGCGAATCTGTCCTTTCTCCACAATCTAAGTCTTACAGAGATCTTGAAATAGCAGGACCCCTTGCAGCTTCTTAAACAGTGCATTGTGCTCCGGTCACCTCACGATAGTTTGCTGCATTTTGGGGGACCCTCTTTCCAGCCTACGCTGGTATCCAATGCATTATTTGATTTCCCTTAGCAAGCCTCAGGAATCCAGCTTTTTTCACTATACTTAATGTTGAGTTGTGAGAGGTCTTTATGTGTATGCTGAATCCAAGTTCTTTATCAGTCACAAGAGTTGCAGACATTTTCTCCCAGTATGTGTCTTATCCATTCGTTCTTTTTCAGGGCTATGCTTCTTAATTTTGATAAAATATATCATCAATTATTTCTCTTTCCTAGATGATGCTTTAGGTTTTGTATTTAAAAACACTTTGTCTAGCTCATGGTCATACAGATTTTTCCTGTATTTTCTTCTAGAAGATTTATAGGTACATGCTTTCTTTTTAGGTGTACAAGTATCATTCATCTTAAATTGGTATTTTAAAATGTATGAAGTGATGGTCAAAGTTTTGCTTTTGCCTATGAACAATTGTTCGGCTAGATTATGAACTCATTGATAAGAGGCTGTATTATCTAATGTTAAAATTCTCACATTGGATAATGCCCTTCACATTGCATATACACTTCAAATGAATGTTAACGACTTATTCTTAGTGTTCTATTTTAATCATTCCTTGCCCCAACAACCAGTTAACTAGCATGGGTTCCTTTGTTTCCATGATGCTAAATCCCAACTTGACACCTGCCTTTAAACTCTGTGTATCAGTGTAGACTACTGTCGACTCCCCATAATAAATCAGCCTCAGTTATCAGTAGTTCTTGATGTCATGGATAATTTTAAGGTGTTGCTGACATTGGGACTTCTGAAAATACTAACTTTTTACTTACTTATTTTAGCCAAGATTATTCCTCTTTACCAAGATCCCCGCCTGTCTATTTTCACTAATTTGATTTTCATTACGGATTCATCGAATAAGACACAAAATTTAATAGACTATAAGAAGCAAACCAGATGGCTAGATAGTCAGATCCTTTTTGAAATGGACCCTGTCTACCAAAATAAAGTAAGTTTGTCTTAAGGGGTGTTTGGTTTAATGAACAGAAACCCACTGACAAAAGGAGGTTCAGGAAAAATTACAGTATCATAATGTATAGCGGATGGAAAATCACTCCCCGTTTGTCATCCTCAAGCTGGTTCATCTCTGTTCACCTTTTTCCCAACTTCTCTGTGACAAGTTTTGTCCTTTAGGGTTCCCTCATAATGTCACCCTGCCAATGTGGCAACTTGCCATGGCCCTGGTTTTTCCCATTACCATCTAACTGGGCATTTTTGTTCAAATTCACAAGAGAACATAATGGTCTTAGCTTGGATCAGGATTCTACCCCATCCAAAGTAGCTATGCCTTGGGAACTGGGTAACGTCACCTATTATACAGAAGTGGCTTTTCTAGGACATACAGCAATTACAGTAGCACAGGGTGACCAACCAGCAAAAGGAATCAATGACAGGGATCAATAGAACATGGCTCAGAATAACATGCTAATTAGAGATTTAAATAGCCTTTCCATAAAAGCCAGGTATGAAAAAGTGATCTACACCTGGCTGGTGTGGTTCAGTGGATTGAGTGTGGCCTGCAAACCAAAGTGTCACTGACTCGATTCCCAGTCATGGCACAATGCCTGGGTTTCAGGCCAGGTCCCGAGATAGAGGTGCAGGAAAGGCAACCACACATGGATGTTTCTCTCCCTTTCCCTCTCTCTAAAAATAAATAAAATCTTTGTTTTTTTAAGTGTCGTAAATTTCAAGTCCTAGGGTTCTTAATGAAATGGACTCCACATGCAACTGTGAAATATTTTTAGCAGAATTTTTAGTGTAACAGGCCATGTGTTTTTCCCCTCTTAAAATAAAATTGAATGGGTGGGTGGGGATGCGGACAGAGGGGAGCAAAAAGGGGATGGATGTAATACAACAACAATAAAATTTTTTAAATAAATAAAATTGACTTTGTAATATTTCTATTTACAGATTGTGAGTCTCCTGACTATTATTGGAGATTCAATGGGCCGAGTTAATGCTTACAGCTGCAAGTTTAAACAATATTGCATGATGGTAGAGAAGGCCAAAATGATGAATATGAAAATATCATCTATGGAAGAATTAACCTCAATACAATTTAGAACGATACTCGCTAAATTCAGAAGTTACCTTAAACATATTGTTTTTATGGCCATTGAGAGGCGTATTGGTATTTTCAACGTCATGAGTCTCGAGTATCAGTCAGAATGCTTACCGCATGTTGAGAACATCATACATATAAGCCAGGACCTCCTGCGAACTATCATGGAAAAAAGGAATGCAAATCTGTTGAAAGTAAGTATTGTGAAGATTCCTGTTGCTTGAGGATCTTGAAGATTGGTAGATCGTAATAGGGAAATAGGTACTTGCATATTGAGTAGTATCCTCAGAAAAATTCCAGTGTGCGTTGTATTTAGGTCTTCGTTCAAATATCAGATCCTCAAAGAAACCTTCCCTAAAATTGCACCCCTATCACTTTCTACTTGCTTTCCCTGTTGGGAATCATGGCTTTAAACCAGGGATATGACACGGTACAGTTTGAATTTGTCAGGACCACCCTGGCTGCAATGTGAAAGAGCCAAGTGGGATGAGACAGGAGGAAAGTTGTGTGTGTGGTCCAGGGGAGATGGAATGATAGTTTGAACCAGGGAGGTAACCATGGGCAGTCTGAGAAGTATATGGACTTACATACTTGATAGACGGAATCAACAGGACTTCGTGATTGACACAGTGGAAGGAATGAGAAAAGAAAAACAGGAATTAATGGGGAAAAAATCTGGTTTCAGGTTGTAGAATCATCCTTGCGAGAGCTGGAGCGTGATCCCACTGAAATAGAAGAGTTTTTGGAACATTTCACTTTCTTGGATGAGATTTCCTCAAAAATATCTAAGTTAGAAAAAGAGTATTCAACAGTTGCTCAACTGTATTCTGTTATAAACTATTACCAGATCCATATTTCAGAAGAGCAAGTTGCCCTACATAAAATTCTTCTTATCAAGTTCACGCAACTAAAAAGTGCTATGAAATTCAGTGAAATAAATAAAGATGCTACTCTTGTTAAATTCAGAGACAACTTGGAAGTTTATGTCGCTGGTCTGCGGGTGGACATTAGTAATTTAAAGACCAAAGTAAGTTTTCATTTTTCATTAAAATTCTACTTGATCTTAGCCTCACATAGGCCTAAGCAGGTAGATCTGTTCCTTCTGTGGACTTTTAGGTAGGTAAGTAATTTAATACACATGTTCTTAACCTGGAACCTACGAATAGAATTTTGGTGATTTGTGGATTTGAATGGGAAGTAAAATTACATGTCTGTGTTCACTAACTTCCAACTGCAATTTTGCTTTTTCTTCAATTATATGTGAATATAGACAGCAGATTACAGCAAAGCTGGTGACTTTTTCCATAGACTTCAACAGACTTCCGAAGAGGGGTCCATGGCATGAAAAGGGCTAAGAAACCCTGAAATCTTTCTGGGCCTCAGTCCAGGTCAAATGGTAGTGGTAGTTTCAACTACACTTTCTGCAATATCTGTCACCTGAGGCAAGATAATTCATGCAAACTGTAAAATAAACACCTAGCATTTATTAAGCCTTTACCTATGTATCAGTAACTATGCTAGATGCTTTATCTCTATGGAAAAAAAAAGACCCCTTAGCTTTCAAGGGGTTAAGTCACTTCCTATCCTCACGCAGCAGTAAGAAGGCACCAGAAACCTCACCACCACCATTGAAGTTATATTTATTCTATATATTTTGAGTATCTAATAGGTATTAGGCACAGGGTTATTTATTGCAGTCAATGGTTTTTTTTTAAAATCAGGTTCTCCATCTGTACAGTTGACCTACTTTGTTCCATAGAAATGTAACGAACATCCCATGATGTGCATACCAACCGCAGTCTTTAAAATGCTACTGGAAATTGACAGATTCATACATGCAGAATTTCTAGCTCACCCTCTTTGTACTGAAGTGTGTTCTGTTGCACACTAATTGACATGGAGATGTGTTGTCACAAGTTGATTGTGAGAGACTGAGGGGATCAAGGTGGGGTAGGGGGGACTTTGAAATGGAGTGGAACCATCACAAAGGACCGGGTCCTCTGGGGACCTCTGCAACAGGGACTGCTCTGCACAGCTGTCCTGCAGGGAAGCATGCGGCCTGGGCCTTCACACCTCCACCTGGGGGGTGTCCCGGGAGGGACTCCGTTAAGCAAAGTAAATGTCTGTCTTCACCAGGGGCGTATTCTCTGTATCTCCATCCTGCTGCCCAGCCAAATCCAGTGCAATTCATTTTTCCTGATTGCTTTTCAGTTCTAAAATGTCCATTTGTTTTCTGCTACGTGTTTTTGTTTTTCTTTGCTACGACTTTCTCTCTTCCCACGGGTTTCAAAAGTATCCATTTGGGGTGGGGGGTGCAGCATTTTCCTAATTCCTGCTTTAAATTCTTTGTCAGCTTATTCTACCTTCTATGCCTTCTGGGCGTTTTCCCACGTGTGTTGAGGTTTCCCTGATTTGGAGCTAGATGAAGTTTGTATTACGTATTCTGGATTTAATATGCTCTAAGATTCTGTCTTCGGTTCCATAGAATGTTGACATTTTGGTTCTTTGAAAGGTGCAGGTGACAGGTCTCATTTTGGGCTGCGGTTCCAGTGTCACTTAAGAGATCTGAGCCTTTGGTAGCTATCAGACTTACACCACCTGGGGGCAGCAGCCAGCAGTCAGCCTGGTGGCAGGTGGTGACTTTAGTCGTAGCGACTGGGATGTGCTGAATAGGGATAGATTCATAGGCGGGCAGAGGCGAGCCCAAGAATTCAGAAACTGCCTTCTGCAGTTGTCTTCCAGAGTACCTTTCTCTCTACAATCTTCTCGTATTTTTCCAGATTCCCGGCACCCTTCAGTCCTCTAGTTTGAAAGCTGGGCTCGCAGCGGGTGCGGTGCCAGTCACTTTCACAGCTGTGCCCCCTTCTGGGACAAAGCGGCAAACACGGAGAAAAACACCGGGTTGGCTCTCCCGGGGACCCCAGCTCAGCAAGAGAGAATCAAGTTCCCTTTCCCTCAGGCTTTTATTGCCCCCAGCTACCAACACCACCTGGGACTGCTTGGGAGTGGGGTGTGGCTATCAAGATAATTCACTTACAAATTATATAGCAATGATGGGACATTATGGGAGAAAACTCAGGAAATCTGTTACTGTTACCCATCTTCTAGGAATCATTAGATCATATGTTAAGCCTCATCTGCTATCAAAGGAGTATTGTATAGTTTATCCATTGTATACAACTTACTGATATCAGTGTTTATATGATGATCACACTACACATGAAGCCATGTTATATGCAATTCAATGGGTTGGATTACAAAAAAGGTGATAGGATCCAAGTACATTTCTTCCAACAGCTGTTGAATAAACAGCTCCTATTTTCACTTTGCTGTACTAGATTCTCTGAGGTGTACAAAACATAAATCAATGAAGCTATCATTCTTCTTAAGTTTATAATTTATTACAGGAAAATCAGGGCGAAATTGGCACATTTGCAACAGTGACATCCCTTGTTGCACATGTGCCAGGTCTCGGGTGACAGACGTTGTAGAACGTAACAAACTTGAACAGGATCAGAGGAGGAAATGAGGGCGAGCCCAGGACCATTTGCTGATGGGAAAATTATTCGTAAACTCAGAATTGCTTTGCCAAGTTGTGAAAAATGTTAACTCTCAAGATGATTGCATGGATTTAGTAAGGAAGGTAGTGTGCCCGAAACAGAGCCCACAGTAAGTTAGAGATCTGATGGTAATTAAAATTAATCATAAACACACATGGTTATGTACTACAGACCATCTTTTTAGATGACGGTTGCGAATGTTGGGTGAAGCTCGGAATGTGTGCTGAAATGCTGCCGATAAACGTTCAGTTCTGAACATGATCACTCAGCATGTGTCACTGTGGTTTTCTAGATAAGCACTCCTGTCCTGCTCTGTGCCGGCACGCGGGTATCAACCGCAAAGGAAATGATCCAGGCTCTCTCCCAGGAAGCTGCAAGCTTACTTAGCAAAGTGAAAATATGCACTGACTATAAGGATTGCTTCACCGATGCCCAGTCCCACATGCGCTCTCTGAACCTGGAAGAGATCACGCAGATTGCGCTGTCAGAGATCTCTGACATTGACTACAGCTTAACCTTGAGGAAAATACTATGGGATGCCCAAGAGGAATGGGGGGCGCTCTTCCAGGAATGGAGGAATAGTATTCTTCGGGACATTGATACAGAATCCATACAGAGAGACGTTTCAAAATGGATGACCATAATCTTTGTCCTAGAAAAAGGTAACGGGCGTCTTAACTCAGGTTTTCCCACCTAGGATTGCATATCATCTCTTTACCTGTTCCCAGGGGCTGAGCGTTAATGGCTAGAGAAACAGCACAGACCTATATCTAGGTTTGTTTTCTCAAGCAAAAAAGAGATGAAAACTTTGCCAAAACACTTTTTTTAAGTATTTTAAGTAACGATGTGTGTGGCCTGTAAAAGCTGGTTCCCCGTGACTCTGGCTTTTGTTAGGGTGAGGGGTAAGGGCCCACCTGCAGCACATTCACCCCAACCCTCACCTCAGAAAGCGTCCACGGGGCAGTGGGGAAACTGCCGAAAGTCATTCTAAGAGGTTTCCCCACGCCAGTCATCAGACCTGAAATCTGGTCAATGCAGAGATGCTATTCCTACGTGAGCAGCTCTGTGATAACCCCTCCCCAGGGAAATGTCTCTTTCACTGGGGAAGGGAATGTTTTCGCTTTTCTAATTCCTCCCTTATCACTCAGCTATACCCCAAACACACACTTCCATTTGCGTGTGTTTCAATTCCACAAGAAATACGACAATATCACAAACATTTCAGTGAGAACTTGGGAACAAATCGCCCAGAGTCGCACTGCTTTCACCTAACACTCATTTTGTACATTTCCTCTTAACAGTTGGTCGTAGATGCTTTGGAGAACAATATATCAAGTAATAAATAGATAATACCTACTTTTGTCCAGAGTTTCCCAGACCAAACTTGCTCTTTGGCAAAATAGAGACTCACAAAAACCAAAGTGTTTTTTTTTCTTGACCTTTTATTCAAACAGGTCTTGAAAAACATTTTGTCCTTCAACGTGGCTTTATAAAAGATGCCCCATCTGTACACATTGGATATTGAAGATACTGTTTTCAGTTCTCCTGAGTCCCTAGCTTTGGCTGTTTCTCTGCCCCTTCCCTCTTGTTTCAAAGCTAAGGATTGAACCTGGAGCTGCACAGGCCCGAGTCCTGTATCTCATGGTTTGTTGGTGACAGAGGCCAGACCAGTGCTGGTCTATGGCAGTTTTACCTGCATTTCCTGCAGTTCAGTGCTAAACTCTTCTCCTTATGAAATAACGGTGACTGTTGCCCCCACCTCCATCATGTTCTTTCTTCCTGACCAGCATTTTAAAAGCCCAAAACTTATTACAGTCTTTTGAACGCAAATACGTGCATATGTGTGTACCTGTGTGACTGACTGTCTTGTCAGTGACAATCTGGGAAACCCTGTGGCAGCTGGCTTCCCTAGTATCAAATTGGGTAAGATACCTTGGCTCTGATAGCCTGGGTTTTAATTTCCAATATTGATAACTATTTCTCTTTAATCCATAGTTCATTGTATGGGAGGGTACATGAATAAAACTCATTATTTTAGTGTAGACTATTAATTGGTAAACTAACTCTGCTTGGAAAAATAAGGTGAATACTTCCCAAGCCTGCTGAGCCATTCCTATTCACAGGTTTACCTAAAAACAACATGGTAATGCATCTCAAGCAGTCAGTGACCGACTTTAAACAAGAGCTGCCTATCATCATAGCTCTGGGAAACCCCTGTCTCAAGCCAAGACATTGGAAGTCTCTCCAGGAGATTATTGGAAAGTCAGTGTCTCTTGATAAAAATTGTACAGTAGAGAATCTTCTAGCGCTCAAGGTGAGTAAGAATATTTTGAAAAAATAAGTTGAAATGCCGTGAGGGCCAATCTTAAGTGATCAAGGAAATCTGTAGGGAATAGGAGTTAGAAAAGGGAGAAAGGTATCGAATGTCAGGGGAAATGGGAGTGTACTAGTCTATGGTAGGCTGCTCTGGCTAATTGGCCATTCCAACCAGTGCCTGGTTGGACAGCCCTTGGCCCGGACGCTGAGTCTCCATTTATTGCATTTACGGGTGACTTGGGATCATGCCACAGGACTGTCCAGGACAGACATTGACAGAAGTTCATTTGTGACCCTATTAATTGAATACATTTTGATGTTATATCAAAACCACCATCCTGTCCAGGGTGTTAGGCAGTCTCTGAAAAGCCTGTGATGTGAAAAGCACATCACAAAATAAAATGAAAGAGGTCAATGGTGTGTGTGAGATGAACACAGGTACTTTGTGGTTGATCATTTTCACTTTGAAAAGTCGTGTGCTTTATAATAGAGGCAATAATTATTATAGGTATTAAGATTTATCTGAAACTTTCAAAATATTACCAAATTATTTGGGAGATTTGTTTGTTGGTCAGGTCCCAAACTTGGATCCTAAAGAAAAGGCTAGATCCACTTGGTTGAAATTTTTCTTTAGACGTTATGGGTGTCTGGATTCAGTAGTACTTAGCAATTTCAAAATGCCAGCACCAGGCGCAAAGTACTTTCTTCAGCATGGCAACTTGAAGTCCCTGTGGTTTATCTGCCTTTAACTGTGTCCTCTGTGTCAAAGGCAAGCCTCTTTCCCCAAGCTGTTACCCACAGGCCGTAAGCAGTCACCTGATTCTACCATTCGTGCACCATCTTCAGCAGCCCTGTAAGAGAAATGATGAAAAACTAGTCATATTTGTTCATAGACCCCCTGAGCTGCATTAACAAAACGTAGGGATGAGCTGTCAAACTCCAGGGGAATGACAGAGGAGAGCAGCAGTAGATTCTTCTTGTGTGGGTGAAAACAGCGCAGCTGTGGAGATGAGGCCCTTCCTGAGTATGTCCACTACAGAGAGTGAATCCAGGGATCTCATATCAAGATCTCGTGCTGTGGGAATTGTCAGCAAGGGCACATGGGAAGAAGACCAATGTCAGCCTCACTAAAGTGTTTTGAGAAAAACCAAAAGAGGTGGCAAAGAAAGGGAAGCCGTAGAAGGTCCGATCCTTTAGGGTAACATTCTCTCAGATAGGGTTATATCTCAAGAATGAGTATAGAGGGGAAAGCCCATCGTGAGGTCATTAAACAGTTGATGTTAGTGCAGAGAAAACAAAGCTGAAGGAAGTTAGACCACGTGCACGTACACACAAGATGGCCATTAAGTAGTCGTTACCCCAGCAACAACCAGAGGCAATGGGGGAGGGGTGTTGGGAAATTGCACCGAGTGTGAGGAGGAGGGTGACACCACTCAAAGTGGCAGTGCCATGAAGGCGCAGCCAGGACCTCGGGGGGCGGGATGCGAGCCTCACAGGAATCAGATCTTCGACATTTCCATGACACCTTCAACTGCTCATTTGAATCTCCCACCTGAATCGTGCCAGGAATTATTGCTTTGCTGGATGGTAAAGAATAGCCAAGTGCTGGAAACAGCCTAAGTGCCCATCAGTGGATGATTGGATCAAAAAACTTTGGTACATTTACACAATGGAATTCTATATAGCAGAAAGAAAGAAGGAACTTGTACCCTTTGCAACAACATGGATGAAACTGGAGAGTATTATGCTTAGTGAAATAAGCCAGTCAGTGAAGGACAAATATCATATGATC
>PVIW01012980.1:0-29488 GCA_004026585.1 Noctilio leporinus | reverse complement strand
TCAAAGAACGAATCAACAAATGGGACTATATCAAATTGAAAAGTTTCTGTTCAGCTAAAGAAAATATCAGCAAAATTCAAAGGGAACCAACTGTATGGGAAAACATAATTGCCAATGATACCTCAGACAAGGGTCTGATCTCCAAAATATACAAAGAACTAATGTGACTCAACACCAGGGAGACAGACAGCCCAATTAATAAATGGGCAAAGGACCTGAACAGACAACTCACTGAGGAAGATATACAAAGGGCTCAGAGGCATATGAAAGAATGCTCAACATTGCTAGTCATCAGAGAGATGCAAATTAAAACTACATTAAGATACCACCTCACACCTGTCAGAATGGCAATCATCAGCAAATCAACAAACAACAAGTTTTGGCGAGGATGTGGGGCAAAGGGAACCCCCATACACTGTTGGTGGGAATATAGGCTGGTGCAGCCACTGTGGAAAACAGTATGGGGTTTCCTTAAAAAACTAAAAATGGAACTGCCTTTTGATCCAGCAATTCCACTACTTGGACTATACCCAAAGAATCCTGAAACACCAATTCATAAGAACATATGCACACCTATGTTCATAGTGGCACTATTTACAATAGCCAGGTGCTGGAAATAGCCTAAGTGCCCATCATTGGATGATTGGATCAAAAAACTTTGGTACATTTACACAATGGAATTCTATATAGCAGAAAGAAAGAAAGAACTTGTACCTTTTGCAACAACATGGACGGAACTGGAGAGTATTATGCTTAGTGAAATTAGCCAGTCAGTGAAGGCCAAATATCATATGATCTCACCCAGTACGGGATAATAATGAGCAAAACTAACAACAAGCAAAACAGAACCAAGTATATGAATACAAGGAATAGGCCTTCAGTGGTCAGGGGGAACGGGGTTGGGGGGTGGGGGGAGGCAGAGGGAAAGAAGGGGAGCAGCTTAGACAAGAACCT
Organism: Noctilio leporinus; assembly: GCA_004026585.1. NCBI lineage: Eukaryota > Metazoa > Chordata > Mammalia > Chiroptera > Noctilionidae > Noctilio > Noctilio leporinus. Next base: position 28,534 of record PVIW01012980.1, on the reverse strand, counting down.
AGTATAAAGGAACCATGGCCATGGACAACAGGTGGGATTGATTTTGGGGGGAATGGGTGGGTGGGGAGGGGGACAGAGGGAAGCAAAAAGGGGATGGATGTAATACAACAACAATAAAATTTTTTAAAAAATGATCCATGTAAAATTAAGCTTTATGTAAGGGCTAGTGCTTAAGGTAAAAAACAGAAGGTCATTCTACTTGCCATGGACACTAGTAAGTGATTATTTTTCCTCCCTTATTTGTGTTAGTCATGGCTATATTATAATTTATATAAAACTCCACAACTGATGTCCATTTATATAAATTTTATGAGCATTCTTTATTTGTCACAAAAATGAAGTTATCCACATACATAATTTTTTGAAAATGTTTTGTGCTTCTGAGGGAAATTTCAATGTTCAGTGGAAATCCACGGTTAGAGGACACTAAAGATAATTTGTCATAATTAAAAGCACCAGCACCATAAAGCTCCCTGGTCACTAGGATCTGCAGCACAGAGGAGCAATAGCCTGGTGGGGAGGTGATGAGCTCAGGCTTAGGAGGGGCACGTGTGTATATATATCATCTTGGTTCTGCCACAACAACCAATGGGACCTGGAACAATTTACCTCACCTCATGGTGTCTTACCTTGTTCCTCTGTCCAATGGAGATAAGTAGTAGCACCTACACTCAAGGGTAAGAATTTAGAGGACCTGGCAAAGAATAAGTTTTCAATCAGTAGTAAATAGTATTGCCTCTTTGTTTCTGGATGTTTTAAAAATTGATTTTCTTTGGCTGCCTTTCTCTTGTAAGATGAGCAGTCCCTTTTTGTTATTATCTGTCCTAGAGGTCTCCATCTGTAAGGAAATCTGTCATTCACAAGTGCTTCAAATCCCTCAAACACTGGCTCCACATTTGGATAATTCCTAATGGGAAAGGAAAAGCCTTTCTTCCTGAGATAGACCTTGAAGAAAAAAATGATAGCCTGTCAACCAGATGAACCCATGAGATAGCTTGATTCAGAACTCAGGATGGTCCTGTTCAAAGCCCCAGGTCACTAAACATAGCTTGGTACATATGGAACAGGGAAGGCAGGCACAGTCTTAAAATGCAGTTGGAGACTTCCAGCTCATGCAGGTTTTCGGTGTTAAGGAGTAGAGTGCTTCTCTACTCCAATTTGTCTCCCCAGGTCATAAGATTAGTTCATTCATAAGAGTTAAATTTCCAGAAAATTTACTACAGCTAATCCCTTCAGAGTCATACATGTTTACCTCTCACACTCAGCAGGGAAACCCTCTCCAGCCTGTCATCCCTGGCCACAAAGGGGCTCATTTTAACCCATTACTGATCACTCACGCCCAAGACTTGAGCACAGCCTCTGACGGAAGCTGGCTGCAATTCAGCTCTGCTGGCTTCAGCCAGAAAGGAGAGGATCCTAACAGATCAGAGAATGGAGAGAAGCTGTTAACTGATTAGAAGATAATTAACCCTTTCACATTGCCTTGATCATCCGGCCAGGCATCTGTCCTGTGTGTTGTCACGCAAAAAGACAGTGTCTCTTTCTACATCTAGAGTTTCATATCTGAGAGTCCCCTTTCAGTTATCTGATACTTAGTACTTGCTAGGACCATGGGAAAAAATGCATTTGCTGGGGGGAAATGAGAGTAAAGACTTATCCATTGATGCTAAATTTTTAATTAACAAATATTCTCCAAAATCTTAAAGTTTAAAAACAGACGTCTGCTTGGTCATGCAATCTGGGTGTCCTCTCTTAGGATAATTTACTTATTTAATTTCTCAAATGATAAACATGTGATTGCAATTTCTGGCTCCAATGAAGGATACGGAATAATTTAACTATTAAAAGCTACTTGGAGGAGCTGTGCTTGGATATAGTAAAGTAGCTGGTGTCTATCTGATTTACCCAACAATAAAAGTTGGAAAAGAACACCATTCCACCTCATCCTCCCACCCCCACCCCCACCCCCACCCCCACCCCCACCCCCACCCCCAATGCCCCATTAAAACAGGACAAAGCTGTTTGAAGGTATCAGGAAATTCAGAGTTGAGCTAGACCTCCTCCTAGGGGTTTATCTGCAGAGAATTTGTTAATTCACAGAGAAGCGCAAAGAGGCCCAACAAAATCTAAAAGTGAACCAGAGATTGACACAGTCTCTCTGGACTGGGAGAACCTAACTGGAGTTTAAAGCTACCAAAGCAGTTAGGAAGTGAGGAACAAAGATTCTAGAGGAAAAAAACTTCAGAGAAAGGACTTCCATACCCTGCAGGGAGTTCCATACCCTGCCATTGACACATTTGACAATTCCTAAAGAAAGGTTAACATTTTGAGCAAGACACAGGAAGACTAAGATTGAGGGCAGCCTTCCCAAAAGCACTGCCTGATATAATTAAATGTATGCCCACCTAATGATAAAGCACCTAATAACAAATGAGTAAACAAACAACAAAAATAAAAATGAACAAGAAGTCTTGTGGAGATCAATGGACTAAGGAGCATGATTAACCCAAACCACTGTAACTAAACTGCAAGGATTAAAAAAAGAGAGAGAGAGAGAGAGAGAGAGAGAGAGAGAGAGAGAGAGAGAGAGACTAGGAAGCTACATTATAAGTACTTAGAAGCAAATGTAAAAAGGAGTGTAAAAGATCAATACAAAGAAAATAACTACACATATGAAAACATAAATAATTGAATAAATAGAGACATCTCTGATTTCTGGACAGCAAGACTCAAAATTATAAAGCTGTGAATTCTTCCCAATTCTTCCCACATTAATCCTGTATATTAGGAACAAGTTCAGTTGAAACCCCAAAAGATTACTTATGAAACTTGAAAAAAAATCTAAAATTAACATAGCAGAATAAACCTGTGAGAATATTTTTAAAATATTTGGAAAGGAAAGTAATGAAGGTGAACAAACTATCTCTAGCAGATATTAAAATTATAAAATTAATAATAGAAATAGTTATATCACTGGGAAACACTAGGTCCTAACTAGATTAAAGATGTAAATGTAACCAAACCATAAAACACAAACCATAAAGGCAATGTAACATAATGTAGGTCAATGTTTATACATGTTAAGATTTTTATTTTTATTATATAAACTTTTACCCATTTTGAGTTTCTGTTTGCTTGAAAAAGATAGAGATTAAGTGTTATTTTCCCCAAGTATTTAGCCATTGACTGAATACCCACATACCAATTTCCTGTGATTCATTCATTGTCTAATCCTTTAGAGGTACTATTTTAATTACTATAGTTTCATGTGTTTTCACATGCAAAGGCCAAATCAACCTTATTACTTTCTATTTTTAGAACTTCTTCCAGCTATTCTGTAATATATTCTCTCACTTGACATTTCAATTATTTGAGCAGACTATAAAAATAATGTTTTATTGTTTGTTAGTTTGCAACTGCATTTGATTTTGTTGACAGATTTGGAAAGATGTGACATCTCTACAATGTGGAATTCTTGGACCCATATAGATAGTCTTAAAGGATGTATATAGTCTCAAAATTAAGTAATCTACATATTTATTTATTTATTTTAAAGATTTTTATTTATTATTCTTAGAGAGAGGGACAGGAAGAGAGGCAGAGAAGTAGAGAGACAACAATGTATGATTGCCTTTCACCTGCCTCCAGCTACAGACCTTGCTGGAGACCTGGCTTGCAACCTGATTATGTACCCTGGCTGGGGAATCAAACCAGTGACTTTCAGGTTTGCAGGCCAGTGCCTTATCCACTGTGCCACCAGCCAGGGCTACATATTTATTAATTATATTAGTTAACTATAATTTTATCTGCATAACCTGTCAATAGCTGAAAGAGATTTAAGTCTCTCTTTATGATTAGGTTTTGTCACATTCTCTTTATATTTTGATAAGTTGTTGTTTTAAAAGCAATCCTTGACTTTATAGTTGATTCTCATAGCAGTTAAACTTTTATACATTTTTAAGTAGCTGTTGATTCCTCTATATCAACTTTGATGTGATGAATTCTTTCATGGTACTGGTGCCTGATAGCCAGCCAATAGTCCACTTTTGCAATTGTTATTATTTCTTCTTATAAAATTATCTGAATATTAATTGCATTTTGTCCTTATTTTTATAAAAATTATTGAAACACATAAACATAGAAGGGTTAGTATTAGTGGTAAGAATTGTAGTTTTATAAGCATAATTTTATTTCAATACAGATGGAATTCATTAGCTGTACCCAAAATAGCATATCATCAGGTTCAATAAGGCATTTATTATAAAAACAGTAAAATTATGTTTCAAGATGGCTGCAGAGTAGCTGGAGGCTTCATTTACTTGTTTTCAGCCCCAGACTGGTCTTGTAGCTAAATCAACTTGAAAATCCAGCTGAATGTGAGTGAGAGCATGTTGTAAGTGTGTGTGCAGGTATGTGTGCAAGTATGCAAGTGCATTCTGCCTGCAAGGGCATTCGAGGTTGAGTGACCCAAGTTTTCCTGGTGCACCCTAGAGCTTATGGCTGAGCATATTTGGAGTGGGAGCTATTTTGTGGAATTTATAATATCTTCCTCAGGAAGATGCTGCTGGAGTGGCCCAGCCTTGGTGCCTGGACATGTGCTGGCCTGTAAACCCTACTGCCACTGGGAGGGTGGGTAGACACACTTGACCTTCTCTCACAACCATAAGAATTACATATATGTCAAAACAAAAACAACCAGAATTACCAGAAAATTAAAGTGCATGAAAGTCCAACAAACCAAGATATAAAGAAGTAATGCTCATTCAAACAGGTAGGAGGAGCAGAGATGGGGAGCCAGGGTGAACGGGACATGGTGCTACAGTAGTTGTGGGAAGGCAGTGGCCTCATCTGGCCAGCAGAAAGAGTAGTCACACATTATAAAAGCCAGGAGGGAAATCTGGGGAGCAATCTTAGTCCCAGGCCAGACTGTGCAACTCATGAATCCAGCGCTAGGAAAATAAAGCCTTATTGCTTCTGGCTGTGAAAACCAGTGAGGTTTTTGTGGAGCTGGTGAAAAAAACTGCCACTCTCCCAGGAGAGTCTGTTTAGAGAGCTCCCATGGTCCGAGAACATATCTTAAACCCACTCACTCTGGTAACCATCACCAGGGCAACAGTGAAAGTGGTGCCAGTTGCATATGGGAAGCAGGTAAAGTGATTGGAAAAGAGGAGAGTGCTGAGCAAGTGGCATTGTTCCTTCTCTGACCCCTCCCCTATATACTGTGTCATAAGGTAGGGTGCCCAGCACTGATGAATACCTAAGGCTTCACCCCTTACAATGTAACATGTGTGACAGCTCTACCTAATACATAAAGACAAACACAGGAGGCTGTCAAGTTGAGGAGACAGAGAACAAGGTCCCAGTGGGAGAACTAAGCAACGAGGAGTTGAACCTAACAGAGGCAGAGTTCAAAACAATGTTGATAATGATGCTCACAGAAATGCTTAAGTACAGCAAATATATAAGGGAAGAAGTGAAGGCTATACTAAGTGAAATGCAGAAAAATATACATAAAACTAATGGTGAAGGGAAGGAAGCCTAGGTTCAAATCTATGACTTGGGATATAAGAAAGAAATAAACAGTCAACCAACACAGAATAAGAAAATAAGAATTGAAAATAAAGAGGAGATTTTTAGGAACCTTTGGGATGACTTTAAATGTACCAGCATCCAAATCAAAAGGGTGCCAGAAGGAGAAGAGGAAGAGCAAGAAATTGAAAACTTATTTGAAAAAATAACAAAGAAAAACTTTCCAAATTTGGCAAAGGAAATAGACATACAAGTCCAGGAAGCACAGAATCCTAAACAAGCTAGACCTAAAGAGGACCACACCAAGAGGCTAAAGAGAAAGATAGAATCTTAAAAGCAGCAAGGTTAAAAAAGAGAGCTACCTAAAAAGGGGTCCCCATAAGACTATCAGCTGATTTCTCAAAAGAAATTTTGCAGGCAAGAAGGGCCTAACAAGAAGTATTCAAAGTGATGAAAAGGAAGGACCTACAACCAAGATTACACTACCCAGCAAAACTATCATCTAGAATGAAGGGATGGATAAAGTGCTTCCAGACAAGGTAAAGCTAAAGGAGCTCATCATCACCAAGCTCTTATTATATGAAATGTTAGCAGGACACGTTTAAGAAAAAGAGGAATATCAAAACTACGAACATTACGGCCCTGGCTGGTAGCACAGTGAGTAAGGTGCCGGCCTGCGAACCCAAAGGTCGCGGGTTCGATTCCCCAGCCAGGGCACATAACCAGGTTGCAAGCCAGGTCTCCAGTCAGATCTGTGGCTGGAGGCAGGTAAAAAGCAACCATACATTGATGTCTCTTTCCCTCTCTGCCTCTCTCCCTTCCCCTCTTTCTAAAAATAATGAAATAAAATCTTAAAAAAAAACCCAAAAAACTACGAACATTAAAATAACTATAAACTCACAACTATCAACAAATGAATCTACAAAGAAAACCAAATTAAAAAGAAAACTAGAACGGGCACAGAACCATAGATATGGAGATCATATGGGGGGTTATCAGTGGGGAGGGGGTGAGAGAATGGGGGGAAAGGTACAGCAATCAAAGCCAAAGAACCTATATGCATAACCCATGGACATGAACTAAGGGAAGGGAGATTGCTGGACAGAAGGGAGGTGCCAGGCAAAGGGGAACAAAGGGGAAAAAATTGGGACAATTTTAATAGCATAATCAATAAAATATATTGAAAATAAACCGAAGCAGTGCTCCTGAAACTTTGGCATGCACCAAAACTACCTGGAAGACTAATTAAAGCAGATTTCTTTTCCTTTTTTTTTTTTTTTAATTTTATTGTTGTATTACATCCATCCCTTTTTTGCTCCCCTCTGTAAAACAGATTTCTTGATCCCAACTTCATAGAATTGAAATTAGTATGTATAGCATTGGGCTCTATGATTTTATGTTCTTAGAATATGCCCGATGTTGCTGAAGCTTCCAGCCTACAGACCACAATTGAGTAGCATGGCTCTGACATCTATTAGCACTTAATGCTACTTAGATGTCTGGCTTCAACTAGTTTTACACTTAATAGGGTGACATTTATAAGACTGTCTTTAACCTTGCAGTTTATCAAATTCACCAGAATACATCATGGCCTTGAAAACCCATTATCAATTTTATATTTGACCTGAAGATCACTACCTTTATTCACTTAAGAGAATTTTGTTTTCTGAAAGCATCTTCAAGTTTACATGAGTTTGTTTAATTTTCTTTTCCTGTACTGCAGGTAGTAACACCAAATTATCTACATACTGGATAGCCATTGTTGAAACCGCTTAGGTTCCTTGCACCTTGGTAGACCCATGGTAGGTCCAAATTCTAGCATGGCTGATAGATTGCGAATGAAACTAGGCAATCTGGTAACTTTATCTTCACATATTCTTCTGATAGATTTGAGGATATCTCCCAGAATTTCCCACAAACATAGTGAAAAGCAGTTCAGCCAGCCATGGATTAGGGATCTTAAATAACCTAGACCTGCATAATGTTATTCTCTAGTGAAAGACTGGCCCCAACTTCCCTCTTGGGTTCTAAATAGTTACCTTTATCCTCCAAATTGGGAGTCCAAAAGTCTCTTGCTTCCTTTCTCCTCAAGGCCTACAACAGGCCTTTAAATAGTGGAAGTATGTGCTGACTCCTCCTTCAATTTGGTAAAAAATAAATGGTCTTGGTTTCTAAATATACAAAGTTTTCTGAAGTACTAGCTAAACATTTCATTGATTTAGGTGAGTTGTAAGGAATGCTTTGTTTTATTTTTCTTTCCCAATAAGTTCTGTTTTCTAGTTTAAACAGATCTCATGCATAGTGGAAAAAATTGGGAACACTTGGAAAATGTAGAGAACTGGAAAACAATTGCCCATCATCACACCACCTGAAAATAATCAATGCTAACATTTTTTGCATATGTCCTTTCTAAGTTTTTTATGTATTTTAATGTATTGGGAGAAAAACTATATCATGGAGTTTTGACCTTATATTTTGTTAGTAGAAACTTGTAAGTAAATTTTTAGTCAGGTGGGGAAATCTAGCAGGAATAAATCCTACTTACATGGCATAACCAAAGATTTATTTAATTATACTTATTACCCCAGTGTAATTATTAGTAATACCTTCTTTCACTCTCGAAAGTGTTTTGTGCAGCAAAAGAATAAAAAGTTGGGGAAAAGGATAGAGTTTTAGTGGGTGGTTAAAGAGGTCAAGATAAAGTTGAGTGAATAAAAAAAATTAATGAATAAAGCTTTAAGTATATTAGTTGAGGTTTGAAGATACCAAAAGAAAAATTAAAATAATTTAACATTAACATTTCGGAAGGAACAGAGGGAGAGTTGAGAGAAGTGTTAAAGTGAATTTAATCCTTGTCTTGGATGTAAACCCAACAGGAACAGTGGCACCAAAAATAATGTCCTACAGAACTCCTCTTATGGAAACTCCATTGTCACCACACCCTATCAGTTGGCACTTCAGATGTTCAGGCTTTGAGTCTAAGCTACACCTAGAGCAGAACCCCTGTCACAGTTAGTACAGAATAATAGGCATCTACCCCCATAGGTTTGCTAGGAGATCCCATCATCTCAAATTGCAAATTTCCTTTCTCTCAGCTTTATATAAGTGGCACATGTGCTCGGTGAAAGCTAGGTCATATATGGATCCCCAGCTTCAAGAGAGTCTGGGAAATACAGGTTTACACCTTCTAAAAAAAAGTTTTTCAGATGATGCTATAAGAACCTGCCTAGGTAGAGAGCATGAGATGTCTGCAGGTCCCTGTGGATTGGAGCGGTCAGCATCTGGACTCAGGGGAGCACAGCCCAGAGGCTGCAGAGACCTACAGGAGAGCAAGTGAAATAATTTGGAACTGGCTGGCTGGCAGGCTGAGGTAAGCTCTGGGCAGTGGCAGCTCTGCCCAGAATGGTGGCTCTGACTGGAGACAGCTTCAGGCTCCCTGGTGACAAAGAAATCTGAGCAGTGAAGTATGGACAGGAAGTGCAAACTTGGGGAGACTAAGGAATTGAACTCCTATGGGAAAGGGACTGTGTGAGAGCCATGCTCCAGAGGCAGAGAGAGAGGAAGTGCCTGCTAGGGCCAGAGGCAGAGGAGGAGAGACCCATGGGGAGCAGGAGCAGGGGAGCAGGGAAGTGCACCTGCCGGGGCAGCATGAGGACCAAAAACTGTACCACTGCTCCACCAGGGGAGAGGGCCGCTCAGAGCCCCAGCAACAAAGGAGGCCCAACCCTGCACACCCACACCAACACACAGGTTCCCACAGAAACCACAGCTCAAAACTGCACACCAGGAACTTGTTGCTGGTGCAACTGGTGTGCCAATTGCAGGTGACAAAAACCTCCTCGAAGAGCAGGAGGGGGAGGGTTAGCTATCGCCACCACATAGCTCAGGCTCCCCTATAGAGCCAGTTGCCATCACAGGCAGCATAAACATTCTCGGAGAGCTGGAGGGTAAGGGCTAGCCATTGCTTGTACTGTCACTACAGGGCTCCCCACAGAACCAGAGGCCCATGAACACACACGCAGTGAAAACCTCCACAAAGAGCTGGACTGGGAGGGCTATCCTTTGCCAGCAAATGAAGCTAAGGGCCCCTGGGGAGCCAGGCTCTCTTTGCAGACATTGGCTGCAAAATCCTCCTCAAAGAGCTAGAAGGGGAGGGCTAGCCTCACTGGAGCAAAAGAACTTGTAGGCCACCCTCCTCTTGGAGCCAGGCGCCTGCCCATCGCAGGTGGAAACCTCCTAGGGGAGTTGGAGGGGGAGGAGTAGCCATTGACACCACATAAGCACCTGCAGGTCTTCACAAAGAACCTGCCAGAGAAGGTAGGGCCCCAAAATGCCTGCAGTGTGGAAATCCAGCTAGGCTACTGGAGGCTCAGTCTATCAGGGGTGTGGCACTCAGAATCAGCACTGACTATGACAGCCATAGGCCTTGCCACTCCAAGACCACACAGCCTGATTGCAGATTGCAGAGATTTAAACAAGAAAAAGAGACAGACCAGGAAATGGATTGCTGCTAATCTCAAGCACCTGAGTTACACTGAGAGCTACATGAACTATTAATCCCTAATCCTTTCCAAAAGCCACTTCCAACCCTCACAATTAGTGCATTTTAAGTAAATACTGTTTATATCATAGGGTATCCCAATTCCCATATTTTGATTCCTCCCTTATCTCAATCCACCTAACTACCCAAGATCCTCCTCCTACTCTTGTTTTAAAGTCTACTCACTCTCCTACTACAATTAATTCCCAGCCCTCAATCTAAGTATTCCTCCCCTCCCTAGGCTCTTAAAACTTTCTTTTCTGGGTGGGTACACTACTAGGGACTACACATTATTTTTTCTGCTAAAAACAGTGCTCATTGAGAGTGGACAGAGAGGTAGATGCTGCAACTATATATATATGCTTATACTGTTTACTCCCACATGAGGCATTCTGATTTCCCCCTCCCCATTTCTATATAAGAGATAAGTTGGCTTTCTCTCTCATATCCCCACTATCTTTGCTACCCCTTTGCACCCTTAAAAATAATCTATAATTTAGTCAACTTAATCATTTTCCCCTCTTATAACAGTCTTATCATATCTACATCCATATTAAGACTGGCTCAGTTGCAGCTGAGGATGTGATTAAAAATGGGGTCACCATGGAGGTTATGGGTATTTAGCTAGGTTCATAGGCAGGGGGCATTAATTGAAATGGGGATTAAAGGAGAAAGGTATATTTTAACATGTGGTTATTTTGCCTGGACTAGTGGTTCTGTTTTGGGAGAAGCTCAAAAATGGTGTATGAGATGGGACAGAAGGAGTGTCTCTCAATCACTGAAAAGGAATGAAAGGAGCAACACATACAACATATCCAAAATACAACCAGACATCCCAAGTTAACGACATAAAGTCCACCTCAAGAGCAACAAGGTAAGGAAATCTAGAAGACTGCAACACTGAACTCCACAAATCACCTAACACAGAAGGACACTCCACAAAGCCAGGGGATGAAATCAGATTAATCCAAGACAAAAGCAAGCAACAACAGACATTGAAAATGGGGGGGGGGGGAGGGGGGGGAAGAATGATTCCAACATTAAAAGGAAATGATGAATCCCCAGAAAGATCACTAAATGAAATAGAGGCAAACAAACAATCAGATATGGAATTCAAAATAATGATGATAGAGAAGCTCAATGAACTCTGCCAGCTCAAAGAAAACTACAAACAACTCCAGAGGAACTATGAAGAACTTCAGGGAAGCTACAAAAAACTTACTGATAACTACACCAGCATTTAAAAAGACCTAAAATCATCAGTAAGAGCCAGGAGGAAGTGAAGAATACAATTTCTGAATTGAAGAATACAGTAGAAGGAATCAACTGAGGCTAGAGGATACAAAGGATTGGATCAGTGAGTTGGAGGACAACATAGAAAAGTATTCAAAGACAGTGTAACAGAATGAAAAAAAGCTGATCAAGAATGAAGTTTTAAGAGAGATGCAGGACAACATGAAATGCAATAATATTCCTATCATAGGGATACCAGAGGGAGAAGAGAAACAATGAAAGGAAAACATGTTCAAAAAAGTAATGATAGAAAACTTCTCTAACATGATGAGGGAAAATGTTACTCAAGTTCAGGAAGCACAGAGGGTTCCAATGAGGATAACTCCAAACAGACCCACTGTAAGAAACATCATAATTAAAATGGCAAATTTCAAAGACAAAGAGAGAATCCTAAAAGCACCAAGAGAGAAACAGCAAATAACATATAAGAGGTTTTCAATAAGGTTATCAGATGATTATTAAACAGAAACAATTCAAGTCAGAAGGGAATGGCAACAAATATTCCAGGTAATGGGAAACAAAGGTCTGCAAACAAGAATACTCTACCCAGCAAGACACTCATTCAAAATAGAAGGAGAAAGAAGGAGTTTCCCAAACAAAAGAAGACTAAAAAATACATCTCTGCCAAACCAGTATGGCAAGAAATGCTCATGGATCTGCTTTTAAAAAATGAAGAAACAGAGAGAGACAGACAGGAACACAGGTACAAAGGGGGGGGGGGGAATGGCAATAAATAAGTATCAATCAATAATAACCTTAAATGTAAATGGATTAAATGCACCGATCAAATGACATAGAGTAGCTGAATAGATAAGAAAGCATGACTCACATATATTCTGTCTTCAAGAGACCCATTTCAGAACAAAAGGTCAATACAGGTTGAAAATGAAGGGATAAAAAAATATATATCAAGCAAATGGACATGAATAAAAGGCTGGAGTAGCAATATTTATTTCACATTAAATAGATTTTACAATGAAGGCCATGAAAAGAGATAAAGAAGGACATTTCATAATACTTATGGGAGCAATCTATCAAGAAGATATAACCCTGGTAAACATATATGCATGCAAAATAGGTGCTCTCAAATATAGAAGCAACATCTTGAAGGACATCAAGAAGAACATATACTGCAATACACTCATAGTAGGGGATTTTAATACCCCATTATCAACAATGGACAGATCTCCCAAACTAAAAATCACCAAGGATATTGTGGCATTGAACAACACTATAGGAAATGAACCTAACTAACATATACAGAATCTTTCATCCCAAAGAAGCAAAATAGACATTCTTTTCAAATGCACATGGAACATTCTCAAAGATAGACCATATGGTAGGTCACAAGACAAGCCTCCACAAATAACAGGAAAAATGAAATCATACCAAGCATCTTCTCAGATCAAAATGGCTTGAAACTAGAAACCAACCTCAAGGGAAAAACCAAAAACACTCTAACTTATGGAGACTGAATAACATGCTTTATGTAGCCCAAAACCTATGGGACCCAGCAAAGGCAGCCCTCAGAGGGAAATTTATAGCAGTACAGGCCTACCAAAAAAGGTTAGAAGAAGTTTATACAAACAACCTAACCATAAAGCTGCAAGAACTAGAGGAGCAACAACAAACAAAGCCCAGAGCAACTAAAAGGAAGGAAATCATCAAGATCAGAGAAGAATTAAAGAACTAACAGACTAAAACTACAGTTTGAAGAATCAATAAGTCCAGGAGCTGGTTCTTTGAAAAAATAAACAAAATTGACAAGCCTTTAAGCATACTTATCAGGAAAGAGAGAGAGAGGACCCAAAGAAACAGAATCAGAACTAACAGAGGATAAATCACAACTGATACTTCAGAAATACAAAGAATTGTAAGAAGTTACTACAAACAACTATATGATAAGAAATATGACAACCTGGGTGAAATGGACACATTTCTGGAAATGTATAATCTACCAAAACTGAATCCAGAAGAAGGAGAAAGCCTGAATAGACCAGTAACAACTAGAGAAATGGAAGAAGTAATCAAAAATCCCTCAAATTATGAGCCCAAAACCAGATGACTACACAAGTGAATTCTACCGAACATTTAAAGAAGAACTAACTCCTATCCTTCTTAACCTATTCCAAAAAAGCCAACAAGAGGGAAGACTCCCAAACTCTTTCTATGAGGCCAATATCATTCTAATCCCAAAACCAGGTCAAGACACAACTAAGAAAGAAAACTACAAGCCAATATCGCTGATGAACGTAGATGCTAAGATTCATAATAAAATTTTGGCCAAGCGGATCCAGCAATACATTCAAAAGATTATATACCATGATCAAGTGGGTTTCTTCCTAGGGGTGCAAGGATGGTACAACATTAGCAAATCAATAAATGTAATACACCACATCAACAAAATGAAAGACAAAAACCATATGATCATATCAATAGACACTGAAAAAGTATTTGATAAAGTACATCAACCATTTATGGTAAAAACATTCAGCAAAATGGGAATAGAGGGAGCACACCTCAACATCATAAAGGCTATATATGACAAACCTAAAGCCAACATCATACTCAACGGGCAAAAACTAAAAGCTTTCCCCCTAAGATCAGGAACAGCTTGTCCACTTTTTCCACTTCAGTTCAACATCATTTTGGAAGTTCTAGCCATAATTATCAGAGAAGAAAAAGGAATCAAAGGTATCCAGATAGGAAAAGAGGAAATCAAACTGTCATTATTTGCAGATGACATGATAATGTACATACAAAACCCAATAAACTCCATCAAAAACTTACTTGACCTAATAAGTAAATTTGGGAAAATAGCTGGATATAAAGTCAATATCCAGAAATCAAAAGCACTTTTGTATACCAATAATGAAACATTAGAGATAGAAGCTAGAAAACAAATCCCATTTACCATAGCAACAAGAAAAATCAAGTACTTAGGAATCAACTTAACTAAGGAGGTAAGAGACCTATACTCAGAAAACTATGTAACATTGAAGAAAGAAATTAAGGAAGTTACAAATAAATGGAAGCATATACCATTTCATGGATGGGAAGGATTAACATCATTGAAATGTCCATACTCCCCAAAGCAATCTATAGATTCAATGCAATCCCAGTTAAAATACCAATAACATACTTCACAGAGATAGAAAAAATACTTCAAAACTTTATATGGAGCCAAAAACGCCCACAAATAACCATAGCTATCTTCAGAAAGAAGAACAAGGTAGGAGGAATCACAATACTGGACATCAAACTGTACTACAAGCCTACTGTAATCAAAACAGTCTGGTAATGGCATAAGAATAGACATATAGATCAATGGGACAGAATAGAGAGCCCAGAAATAAACCCAGGACTCTGTGGTCAATTAATATTTGACAAAGGGGGAAGGAACATGAAATGGAGTAAAAACAGTCTCTTCAACAAGTGGTACTGGGAGAACTGGACAGCAGCATGCAAAAAAAATAAAACTAGACCACCAACTTACACCATATACCAGAATAAACTCAAGATGGATAAAAGACTTAAATATAAGCAGTGCCACCATAAAGGTCCTGGAGGAAAATATAGGCAGTAAAATTTTAGATATCCTATACAGAAATATGTTACTGATACTTCTCCAAGGGCAAAGGAAATAAAAGAACAAATCAACAAATGGGAGTATATCAAACTGAAAAGTTTCTATTCAGCTAAAGAAAATACCAGCAAAATTCAAAGGGAACCAACTGTATGTGAAAACATACTCGCCAATGACACCTCCGTCAAAGATCTGATATCCTAAATATGTTAAGAACTAATGCAACTCAACACCAGAGAGACAGCTCAATGAAAGAATGGGCAAAGGACCTGAACAGACAACTCTCTGAGGAAGACATACAAAGGATCCAGAGGCATATGAAAGAATGCTTAACATCACTAGCCATCAGAGAGATGCAAATTAAAACAACAATAACATACCACTTCACACCTGTCAGAATGGCAATCATCAACAAATCAACAAATGGACAAGTGTTGGCAAGGATGTGGGGAAAAGGGTACACTCTTGGTGGGAATGTAGGCTGGTGCAGCCACTGTGGGAAACAGTATGGGGTTTCCTTAAAAAACTAAAAATGGAACTGCCTTTTGATCCAGTGATTCCAATACTAGGACTATACCCAAAGAACCCTGAAACACCCATTCATGAGAACCTACGTACCCCTATGTTCATGGCAGCATTTACAATAGCCAAGTGCTGGAAACAGCTTAAGTGTCCATCAATGGATGATTGGATCAAAAATTTTGGGTACATTTACACAATGGAATACTACACAGCAGAAAGAAAGAAGGAACTCCTACACTTGGCAACAACATGGATGGACCTAGAAAGTATTATGCTTAGTGAAATAAGCCAGCCAGTGAAAGACAAATACCATATGATCTCACTCATTACAGGACATTAATGAACAAAACAAACAAACAAGCAAAACAGAACCAGATACATGAATACAATGAATAGAACTTCAGTGGGCAGAAGGGAGGGGGAGGAGGAGGCAAAGAAGGGGAGCAGTTTAGTCAAGGATTTAGCATGGAAGGACCATGAACATGAACAACAAATGGGATTGACTTTGGTGGGCAGTGGGTGGGTGGGGAAGGTGACAGAGGGAAGGAAAAAGGGGATGGATGTAATACAACAACAATAAAATTAAATTTAAAAATAATTTAAAAATTTTTAAAATTCAGCTTCTATAGTACAGGAAAGCAATAGAGGGTGTTGGAGTTTTTCTTGAATAAGACAATTTACAGAATTGCCATACCTATCTATCTAAATAACACCTATTGACAGAATTTTAAAGAATACAAATAATTCATCCATACAAATAGAAAATTTATACACCATAGAAGACTATTGGGATTTCCTGAGGGTGACAGACCAAAGAAACTGATGTCATAATTACATCAATAGATCATTAAGGGAATTTATGGAAAGGAGAAGAATCTTGGACAGGAGCAAGGCAGTTAAATTTTTTTACCCATGAAGTGGGGCCTTCCTGCTAACACAAGTGGTTTGTAGCCAGGATCCCAATGCTTATTAAAAGCTCTATAATCCAAACCAGTAAGCAACTTAATGAGCCCACTTCTCTATGCAAGAATATTCCCTGCAGGGGATGGAGACCCATCCCTCCAAGGTGAATTGGCAGTCATTTTGTTTAAAGTACCAGGAACCATTTTGCCTTAAAAAGGCATAAAATAAGAAGTAAAAGCTCCTTCCTACACTCTTTTCCATTTTCTTGTCCTGTATTAGTTGTGGTATTAGGGATTATCTCAAATGTAGCCCCTTTCAAACCAAAACATTTACTGTCTTAGTTTGAGTCAGAAACCTAGGCACTACTTAGGTGGTTGTCTCTGTCTCAATGTCTCTCATAAGGTGCAGTCAAGCTGTTGACTAGGAAGTCCCATCTGAATGCTCCACTAGTAAAGGATCTCTTTCCAAGCTCACTGAGTTGGCTGTTGGTAGGATTTGGTCCTTTAAAGACAAAGGACTGAAGGCCTCAGCTCCTCACAGGCTGTTGCTTGCAGGCAACTCGATTTCCCTACACATGAGCCTGTGCACAGGGCAGTTCACAATATAGTGACCAGACAAGAAAAGGCAAAATAAAACACCCAAGGTGGAAGCCACAATCTTTCTATAACCTAATTGTGGAAGTGACATCTGTCACTTCTGCTGAATTCTATTTGTTAGAGGCAAGTCAGTAAGTGCAGCCTATATAGTCAGGAGCAGGGAATTATATAAGAGTGTAAATCCTGGGAGGTGGAATCGTTTTAGAGGATGTCTGCCACAACTCCTCTCCCCTCATGTACATGTCACCCAAAAGTGAACACTGTTAATAGTTTCTTATGATTCCTTTTAGGAAAAAAAAATGGATTTAAATCAATTTTCCAAAATTAACCTGTAAGTATTCCAACAGTTAACTGCTAAGACTTAAATGTCATCCATTCTTAAGTGGCATGAAAGTTATTCTCTTAGCCAAGCAGACCAGATGAGCATGGAAACACATAGCTTGTGCTCAGGCAAAAAATAAAGGAACTAGCCTAGCCACAGTGATGTAGTGAAAGTGCCCAAGGATCTTTTTACATTTTCACAAATGAAAAAAGGAATCAAACATTGAATATAGGGCCATGCCTCAGAAGGAGTTTTTGAGAAAAATACACTTACTCAGATAAAATATCAACTCCTGTGTCCACAGAGCTGACAGAGAAACAGGGTGATGTCCACAAACAGGTGCTATTAGCTTAACATACAAGTGGCAGTGACTGGTGCTGCTTGCCTGTGGACCACACCTGAGCTCACTCGGTGTTCATGGCCAACTCTGCAGAAGTGATATTAACCCTCCTCAGAGATGAAGAAACTGTGCTTCTAGAAATGTCACCTGCCTAAGTTCCAACACAAGGGCCTCTGGTTACAATGCTTTGCTCTTTCCACTTCACTCTCCAGGGCCTGAGGTTGGTTCTAGCATCTCCCCATCTTTACTGATATTCAAAACATTCATTCCACAGCTTGATTAGATAGGTGTAGCAATGGTCTGCTTGGGGGTAATTTTCTTCTACGCAGAAGGATACCTTTCAACTCTCACTTGCCAGCCCCTTTCCAATGTGAAGGATTCTGGAAATCAGGATCATATGCTTCTCATCTGGTTCCAGTTAGTCTAGATAAGTGGTGCCACAGAAGGTCTTTGTTCTGACAGGAACCAGCCAACATTTAGAAATGATTCTTAAGTTGTCGTACACTGCAGGCAGCAGAACATAGATGCTGTTGAATTTGCCCTGTTGAAATTTAAATTAAGAAAGCAACTAAAGACTTAGCTATTTGGGGAAGAAGATTCTAAAATGAATAACACTTAGAGATAATGTACAGAGATAGCCAATAAAACATAATTATATTAGGCCACTAGAAATAAGAATTATTAGATACCATTGATTAGAAATTGAGATATCTTTAAAATCTAAACTATTAAATATCACTTCGGAATTAAGCATTTATTTAATAAACATTTATTGAATTTGGTACCAAGCATAGGAAATGCAAAAATAGACAAAAGCATCTCTGGGATTTGAAGGATCTAGAGAGGCAAAATACAAGATGATCATATAAAAATAATTACAATACTGTTAAGGAGGCATTTATTCCCAACTTCCTGTTTTCATGAAGATCTTGCATTAAGCACACCCTTCCCTACTTCTTTCCCCCTCACTGATAACAGGCCAAGGGTGAATAGAGAGTTTGGAAGAGGAAAATTGACTTATTTCTTTACCTCTTCCTCTCTCCTCACCCTACTTCTATTCTCAAGTTCTCTGCTATACTACTTACAGGACATGTGATCAGTTCTGTTCAAGTGGAGATAGTTCTGTTCTCACAGGACTAGGTAGTCATAAGCCCACATGACCACATACCTGAACTTCAGTTTCCAAGGTACTATCAATAATGGAGCTGATATTCTGATTCTCAACTGATGTCTCCTATGTTTCTGTCTTAGAACTAGGTAAGGAAGAGAGATGTTACTTTACTCTGCTCCTAAAAACTCAAAAAAAAGGAAAAACAAGATGGATATAGGAAGTATATAAGTGCTGTAGGACGCTGAGGAGAGACCACCCCTTCCCACCAAAAAAATTAGAACCTCACAGTGTAGATGTTAGTGGAGCTAGATGCTGTAGTGTCTAGAATGAGTAAGGCAAGTAAGGCAGGAAAGAACATGCTAGAAAACATAGAAAGTTACTCTGCATGAAACTGTCATGGTAGGAAAATGGAAAATAGTCTATGTGACCTCAGGGTATATATGGTGGGTTGTGGGGACACAGAAAGTGGGGTTGAGGTCACACTGTAGAAGGCTTGTGTGGCGTGTACTACACAGATTCCTGTACCCCACCCCCAGGATTCAGTGCATCTGAGATGGAGCTTAGGTGCCCAATCAGTTTTAGGAGCTGCAGCCTTCCAGATGAAGGAGTTTGAACATCATTGCACTAGTAATTTGAGAGAACTGACTTTAAACATCTAGAGAAAGTTTACTCTGGCAATCAATGTGAAGGTAAAAGCAAATGAGAAAAGCCTTTAACAAAGAGTAGCCAAATTTATAGAGCTGGACAATAGAGTGGGGTTGCCAAAGGCTGGGGACAGGGGAGAATGGGAAGCTATTGATGAATACTGGTGAATGGGTATAGAATTTCAGTTTTCCAAGATGAAATGAGTACTGCAATCTGGGAATACTGATGGTCACAACAATGTGAATATACTTAATACCACAGAACTTTATACTTAAAAATAGTTAAGATGGTAAATTTTATGTATATTTTACCACAATTTAAAAATACAAACACATTTTGCTTAAAGATATTTTGAATGGAAGCAAAAGACAAGTTCTGTAAGAATATTTGGGCTGAATTATTTGCACTTTTTAATTTTTAAAAAGGATTTAATTTATTATTTTTCAGAGAAAGGTAAGGGGAGAAGAAGAGAGGGAAAGAGGAAGAGAAGGAGAGAAACATCAATGTATGGTTGACTTTCACCTGCTGCCAGCTATGGACCTGGCTGGAGACCTGGCTTGCAACCTAGTTACATTGCCCTGGCTGGGAATTATAACAGCAACCTTTGAGTTCACAGGCCAGCGCCTTTGAGTCCACTGTGCCACCAGGCAGGGCTTGTTTGCATTTTTAAATATAAAACTATAAGGAAGCATACTCTTCCTTTAATAGACTTTGTTCTGCTCTTGGCATATTAGTACCTCTAGTGATAGTATTTTCTCAATTAAAATATAGATTATGGTATGCAGAAGAGAGTCAAGCAAAAGTGAGAACAATTTTCAATTTATTAACCATAAAATATACATTGAAGATTATTGGCAATGTCTTAAAATTTTAAACATTTCTAAAAGTTTTACAGAAATATATTAGGACTGAGGAACAGATATGGCTAAGAAACAGATTAAAGAAAGTGAATATGTACCAAGAATAATTATTTTGTGTGCATTTTCAAGTCTTTAATCAATATAAAGAAATTTTATTAAATTTGCTTTAAAATATATAAAAACATGTTATTTTTATTCTTTAGAATTTTATTTTTCAGTTTTTATAGATGGATTTTATAAGCCTATCAATATCATAAAACCAACTGAAGGCAAATAAATATTTCAAACTATATGATTCATTCTTAAACTTTTTCATTCTCAAAAATATTCATGTTAGAGTACCAGCAAGATGATGGAGGAGTAATTGGAGCTACACCAATATCCTCCCAGGTTGCATTGGGAATTACTTTTTTGGAGAAAAAGTCAGCTGGAATTACTAACAGAACACCAGCTGGAAAGAAGTCCTATAACCACGGACAAAACAGAAGAGGACGCTTCATCACAACGTGACTGGTAGGAATCACGGAATCAAGGAAATGAGACAGGGCTGGCAGGGCCCCTACCAGAGGCAGCATCCAAAGGGACAGAGCTGGGGGCTCCATCTAAGAAGGGTGGGTTCTGGTACCCCAGCTGGGTGTTACAGCTATAGCAATATGGTGGAGAGTAGAACAGTATCCAACTGAGAAGGGCAGAAAGCCGTTGAGTTTGCTGGCCTGAGAGATGGGTAAGACAGTCAGCCCAACACAGTGGCAAGTGAGCTTGGTGGCTGATCTTGGATTCATTGATTCACAACTGAATTGGTTTGTACCACCCAGTGGCCCCTGGGCCTGGTGACTGATCAAAAACTCATTGGATTACAATTGAATATTTCAGTCTAGCCCAGTGGCCCGTTAGCCTGGCAGCTGATCACAGATTCATTGGATTACAATAGAATTTTTCAATTGAGCCCAGTGCCACCTGAGCCTGGTGGCTGAACACAGATTCATTGGATTACAATTAGATCTTGCTGCCTAGTCCAGTGGCACCTGAGCCTGGCGGCTAATCACAGATTCATTGATTTACTTCTGAATCTGTGCCATCAGGCTGCACCTGAGATGGCACCTGATCCATTGGATTACAATTGAAACTCTCTGTATAGCACAATAGGGCCTGAGGTTGGTAGCTGATTCACTGATTTATAATTGAATCAGTCTGTCACCCCAAGCTGCATCTGAACCTGGTGGTGGATCACAGATTGATAGGATCACAACTAAATCAATCCTTCCAGCCTAGCAGTTTCTTAGCCTGGCAGCTAAGGATCACAGTCTGACTGAATTACAATGAAACCTAAAAATGGGGAGAAAAAGAAACAGTCCATCACCAAAAGGAAAGATGAAGTTTCCAGAAAGATCACTAAATGAAACAGAGGCAAACAAATGATCAAATGTGGAATTCAAAATAATGATGATAGAAAAGCTCAATGAACTCTGCTAGCTAAAAATAAAAAATAAAAAACTACAAACAACTCCAGAGGAACTATGAAGAACTTCAGGGAAGCTACAAAAAAACTTACTGAGAACTACACCAGCATTTAAAAAGACATAGAAACTGTCAGTAAGAGCCAGGAGGAAATGAAGAATGCAATTTCTGACTTGAAGAATACAGTAGAAGGAATCAACTGAGGCTAGAGGATGCAGAGGATTGGATCAGTGAGCTGGAGGACAACACAGAAAAGAATTTAAAGAGAGTGCAACAGAATGAAAAAAGGCTGAACAAGAATGAAGAAGTTTTAAGAGAGCTGCAGGACAACATGAAGTGCAATAATATTTATATCATAGGGATACCAGAAAGAGAAGAGAAACAATAAATGGAAAACATGTTCAAAAAAGTAATGATAGAAAACTTCCCTAACATGATGAGGGAAAATGTTACTCAAGTTCAGGAAGCACAGAGGGTCCCAATGAGGACGAATCCAAACAGATCCACTCCAAGATACATTATAATTAAAATGTCAAATTTCAAAAACAAAGAGAGAATCCTAAAAGCATGAAAAGAGAAACAGCAAATAGCATATAAGGGGGCTCCAATAAGGTTATCAGATGATTATTAAACAGAAAAAATTCAAGCTAAAAGAGAATGGCAAAAAATATTCCATTAATGGGAAACAAAGGCCTGCAACCAAGGATATTCTACCCAGCAAGGCTATCATTCAAGGAAGGAGAAATAAGGAATTTCCTGGACAAAAGACTAAAAAAATACATCACTACCAAACCAGCATTGCAAGAAATGCTAAAGGGTCTGCTTTAAAAAAAGAAAGAAAGAAAGAAACAGAGAAAGACAGACAGGAACATAGGTACAAAGAGGGGAAATGGCAATGAATAAGTATCAATCAATAATAACCTTAAATGTAAATGGATTACATGTGCCAATCATAAGACATAGGGTAGCTGAATGGATAAGAAAACAAGACCCACATTTATGCTGTCTTCAAGAGACCCATTTCAGAATAAAAGATCAACACAGATTGAAAGTGAAGAGATGGAAAATTTATATCAAGCAAATGGACATGAAAAAAAGGCTGAAGTAGCAATATTTACTTCAGACAAAATAGGTTTTACAATGAAGGCCATAAAAAGAGATAAAGAAGGACATTTCATAATACTTAAGGGAACAATCCATCAACCCTGGCAAACATATGTACCCAACCCAGGAGTTCCCAAATATATAAAAAAAATCTTGAGGACTTCAACAAGAATATGCACAGCAACACACTAATAGTAGGGGATTTTAATAACCTACTGTCAACAATGGACAGATCTTTCAAGCAAAGAAAAAAACACCAATGATATTGTGGCATTGAACAACACCCTACAGGAAATGGACCTAACTGATATATACAGAACTTTCACCCCAAAGAAGCAAAATACACATTCTTTTCAAATGCACATGGAACATTCTCAAAGATCGACCACATGGTAGGTCACAAGACAAGCCTCCACAAATACAGAAAAACTGAAATCATACCAAGCATCTTCTTAGATCGCAATGGCTTGAAACTAGAAACCAACCTCAAGGGAAAAAAACAAAAACACTCTAACTCACGGAAACTGAATAACACACTTTTCAGTAAGAAATGGGTAAACAGGGGAGATCAAAGATGGCAACAGAGTAGAGAGCAGTGCTGACGGTGTTCTCAAGTACCAGAGCAGCTGGAGGACAAGATAGGGAGCACAACATGTCTTCAGCTTCCTAAGAATTGGAGCAGTCAGCATCTGGAATCAGGGGAGCACAGCCCAGAGACAGCAGAGACCTACAGGAGAGCAGCCCACAGGTCCAGAATACAACCAGACAGCCCAAATAAAGGCCACACCAAGAACAACAAATGGAGAAAATCAGGGAGACTGCAATGTTGAACTCCACAAATCTCCTATCAAAGAATGGTGCTCAACTAAGGCAAGGAAGCAAAGCAGATTAATCCAAGAAAAAAAACAAAAAATAAATAAAAAGCAGGCAACAACAGACACCCAAAATGGGGAAAAAAAGAATCAGTCCATCACCAAAAGGAAAGGAAGAATCCTCAGAAAGACCACAAGATGAAACAGAGGCACCTGAAATAGCAGATAAGGAATTCAAAAGAATGATGATAGAAAAGCTCTATGAGCTCAGCCACCTCAAAGAAAACTATAAACAACTCCAGGAGAACTACAAAGAACTCCAGGGAAGTTACAAGGAACTTACAACAGCATGGGACATAGAAACTATCATAAGTGCCAAAAGGAAATGAAGAATAGAATTTCTGAATTGAAGAATACAGTAGAAGGAATCAGCAATAGGCTAGAGGAAGCAGAGGACCGGATCAGCGAGTTGGAGGATAATGTAGACAAATACTCCAAGACAGCACAAAATAATTAAAAAGGGCCGAACAAGATTGAAGAGGGTTTAAGAGAGCTGCAGGACAACATGAAACATAACAACATCTGTATCATAGGGATACCAGAAGAAGAGAAACAAGGAATGGAAAACCTGTTAAAAAAACTCATGATAGAAAATTTCCCTAACATGATGAGTGAAAACATTAATCCAGTTCAGGAAGCACAGCCGGTCCCAATGAAGATCAACCCAAACAGACCAACACCAAGGCACATTATTATTAAAATGGCTAATTTCAAAGACAAAGAGAGAATCCTAAAAGCATCAAGAGAGAGATGACAAATAACATAAAGGGGCTCCAATAAGGCTATCAAATGATTATTCAACAAAACAATTCAAGCCAGAAGGGAATGGCAAAAAGTATTTCAAGTAATGGTAAACAAAGGCCTGCAACCAAGAATACGCTACCCAGCAAGGCTCTCATTCAAGATAGAAGGAGAAATAAGGAGTTTCCCAGACAAATAAAAAAAAAGAGAGACTAAAAGAATACATCTCTACTAAACCAGAAATGCTAAAGGGTCTTTAAAAATAAATAAATAAATAAATGAAGAAACAGAGAAAGCCAAAGAGGAATACAGATACAGAGGGAGAAAATGGCAATGAATAAGTATCAATCAATAATCGCCTTAAATGTAAATGGATTAAATGCACCAATCAAAAGACATAGGGTAGCTGAATGGAAAAGACAACATGACCCACATATATGCTGTCTTCAAGAGACCCACCTCAGAACAAAAGATCGACACAGATTGAGAGTGAAAGGATGGAAAAATATACATCAAGCAAATGGACAGGAAAAAAAAGCTGGAGTAGCAATATTGATTTCAGATAAAATAGATTTTACAATGAAGGCCATAAAAAGGGACAAAGATGGACATTTCATAATACTTAAAGGAACAATCCATCAAGAAGAAATAACTCTGGTAAATATATACCCATCTAACATGGGAGCTCCGAAATATATAAGGAAAATCTTGGAAAACTTTAAGAAAGATATAGACAGCAACACACTAATAGTAGGGGATTTTAATACCCCACTATCAATAATGGACAGATCTTCCAAACAAAAAATCCCCAGAGATGTTGTGGCATTGAACAACGCTCTAGAGGAAATGGACCTAACTGATGTATACAGAGTCTTTCACCCCAAAGAAGCAAAATACACATTCTTTTCAAATGCACATGGATTATTCTCTAAGATAGACCACGTGGCATGTCATAAGACAAGCCTCCACAAATACAGGAAAATTGAAATCATACCAAACATCTTCTCAGATCACAATGGCTTGAAACTAGAAACCAATCTCAAGGGAAAAAAACAAAAATTATTTAACTCATGGAGACTGAATAGCATGCTTTTAAGCAATGAAGGGGTTAACAATGAGATCAAAGATGAAACAAAAAAGTTCCTGGAAACAAATGACAATGAACACACAACAGCCCAAAACCTATGGGATACAGCAAAGGCAGTGCTCAGAGGGAAATTTATAGCAATACAGGCCTTCCTAAAAAGGTCACAAGAAGTTTATAAAAACAACCTAACCATAAAGCTGCAAGAACTAGAGGAGCAACAACAAAGAAAGCCCAGAGCAAGTAGAAGGAAATCATCAAGATCAGAGCAGAACTAAATAACTATGACATTCAAACTACAATTCAAAGAATCAACAGGTCCAGGAGCTGGTTCTTTGAAAAAATAAACAAAATTGACAAGCCTTTATCCAGACTCATCAAGAAAAAGAGAGAGAGGACCCAAATAAAAAGAATTAGAACTGAAAGGGGGGAAATCACAACTGATACCTCAGAAATACAAAAGATTGTGAGATATTACTACAAACAACTATATGACAAAAAATATGACAACCTGGATGAAACAGACACATTTCTGGAAAGGTATAATCTACCAAAACTGAACCCAGAAGAAGCAGAAAGCCTGAATAGGCCAATAACAACTAGTGAAATTTAAAGAGGTAATTCAAAATCTCCCAAAGCACAAAAGCCCTGGACTGGATGGATACACAGGTGAATTTTACCAAACATTTAAAGAAGAACTAACTCAACCTATACCTATCCTTCTCAACCTATACCAAAAAACACAGGAAGAGGGAAGACTCCCAAACTCTTTCTATGAGGCCAATATTATACTAATCTCAAAACCAGGGCAAGATACAACTAAGAAAGATGGCTACAGGCCAATATCTCTGATGAACATAGATGCTAAAATTCTCAACAAAATATTGGCCAATTGGATTCAGCAGTATATTACAAAGATCATACACCATGATCAAGTGGGCTTCATCCCAGGGATGCAAGGATGGTACAACATTCGTAAATCAATAAATGTAATACACCACATCAATAAATCGAAAGATAAAAACCATATGATCATATCAATAGATGTTGAAAAAGCATTTGATAAAGTACAGCAACCATTTATGATAAAAACCCTCAGCAAAATGTATAGAGGGAGCATACCTCAACATCATAAAGACTATCTATGAGAAACCTGAATCCAACATCATACTTAACAGGCAAAAACTGAAAGTTTTCCCCTAAGATCAGGAATGAGACAAGGCTGTCCACTTTCTCCACTTGTATTCAACATTGTTTTGGAAGTTCTAGCTACAGCTATCAGAGAAGAAAAAGGAATCAAAGGTATCCAAATTGGAAAGGAGGAAGTCAAACTGTCATTATTTGCAGATGATATGATAGAGTACATACAAAACCCAATTGGCTCCACCAAAATCTTACTCAACCTAATAAGCAAATTTAGCAAAAAAGCTAGGTATAAAGTCAATATCCAGAAATCAAAAGCATTTTTGCATACCGATAATGAAACAACAGAAATAGAACTGAAAAACCAAATCCCATTTACCTTAGCAACAAGAAAAATTAAGTACCTAGGAATAAACTTGACTGAGGAGGTCAAAGACCTGTACTCAGAAAACTACAGAACAATGAAAAAAGAAATCAAGGAAGATGCAAATAACATATGTTCATGGATGGGAAGAATTAACATCAGTAAAGTGTCCATACTACCCAAAGCAATCTAAATATTCAATGCAATCCCAATTAAAATACCAATGACAGACTTCATAGAAATAGAAAAGATACTTCAAAAATTTATATGGAGCCAAAAACACCCACGAATAGCCACCATAATCTTGAGAAAGAAGAACAAGGTAGGAGGAATCACAATACCGGACTTCAAACAATACTACAAGGCTACTGTCATCAAAACAGCATGGTACTGGCATAAGAATAGACATATAGATCAATGGAACAGAATAGAGAGCCCGGAAATTAACCCAGGACACTATGGTCAACTAATATTTGACAAAGGGGGAAGGAACATGAAATGGAGTAAAAACAAATGGTGTTGTTTTTCAACAAATGGTGTTGGGAGAACTGGACAGCAACATTCAGAAAGATAAAACTAGACCACCAACTTACTCCATACACCAAAATAAACTCAAGATGGATAAAGGATTTAAACATAAGCAGTGCCACCATAAAGGTCCTGGAGAAAAATATAGGCAGTAAACTTTTGGATATCCTACACAGAAATATGTTTACTGATACTTCACCAAGAGCAAAGGAAATCAAAGAACGAATCAACAAATGGGACTACATTAAATTGAAAAGTTTTTGTTCAGCTAAAGAAAATATCAGCAAAATTCAAAGGGAACCAACTGTATGGGAAAACATAATTGCCAATGATACCTCACACAAGGGTTTGATCTCCAAAATATATAAAGAACTAATGCAACTTAACACCAGAGAGACAGGCAGCCCAATTAAAAAATGGGCAAAGGACCTGAATAGACAACTCACTGAGGAACATATATAAAGGACCCAGAGGCATATGAAAGAATGCTCAACATTGCTAGTCATCAGAGAGATGCAAATTAAAACTGCATTAAGATACCACCTCACACCTGTCAGAATGGCAATCATCAACAAATCAGCAGACAACAAGTGTTGGCGAGGATGTGGGGCAAAGGGAACCCTCATACACTGTTGGTGGGAATGTAGGCTGGTGCAGCTACTGTGGAAAACAGTATGGGGTTTCCTTAAAAAACTGAAAATGGAACTGCTTTTTGATCCAGCAATTCCACTACTTGGACTATACCCAAAGAATCCTGAAACACCAATTCATAAGAACCTATGTACACCTATGTTCATTGCAACACTATTTACAATAGCCAAGTGCTGGAAACATCCTAAGTGGCCATCAATTGATGACTGGATCAGAAAACTTGGTACAGTTATACAATGGAATACTATGTGGCAGAAAAAAAGAAGGAACTCCTACCCTTTGCAACAATATGGGTGGAACTGGAAAGTATTATGCTTAGTGAAATAAGCCAGTCAGTGAAAG
>PVIW01012979.1:0-29489 GCA_004026585.1 Noctilio leporinus | reverse complement strand
ATGCTTAGTGAAATAAGCCAGTCAGTGAAGGACAGGTATCATATGTTCTCACCCATTACGGGACAATAATGAGCAAAACTAACAACAAGCAAAACAGAACCAAGTGTATGAATAAAAGGAATAGGCCTGCAGTGGTCAGAAGGAAAGGGGTAGGGGGGAGGGGGGAGGCAGAGGCAAAGAAGGGGAGCAGCTTAGACAAGAACCTAGTATAAAGGAACCATGGACATGGACAACAGGTGGGATTGACTTTGGGGGTAAAGGGTGGGTGGGGAGAGGGACAGAGGGGAGAAAAAAAGGGATGGATGTAATACAACAACAATAAAATTAAAAGAAAAAAAAAACAAAACTATGAACAGTAAATGACAACAAACTCACACTATCAACAACTGAATCTAAAAAACAAACACAAACTAAGCAAACAACCAGAACAGAAACAGAATCATAGATATGGAAATCATTTGGAGGGTTTCAGTGGGAAGGGGGAGAATGGGAGAAAAGGTATAGGTATTAAGAAGCATAATTGGTAGGTACAAAATAGACAGGGGGATGTTAAGAATAGTGTAGGAAATGAAGAAGCCAAAGAATTTATATGCACAACCCATGGAGATAAACTAAGGAGGCACATTTCTGGAGGGAAGGTGGATACCAGGTGGAGGGGGTAAAGAAGGAAAAATTGGGACAACTCTAATAGCATAATCAATAAAATATACTTAAAATATTTTTAGGGGAACAGATTTACAGTTTGGCACTTCTGCAAAATGTTAAACACACAGTTATCACATTGTTCAACAATTCCACTCATTTCTAAAGAAATGAAAACATACATCACCACAAAAACTTCTACATTAATGTTCATAGAATCACTAAAGTGGGAAACAACCTAAATGTCCATCGGCAAATGAAAAACAAAATGTGGTATGTCAATACAATGGAATATTGTTCTTCCATAAATGAAGTACTGACACATGTTACAATATGAATGGATGACACCTGAAAATGTGCCAAGAAGTGAAAGAAACCAGAATAGGCAAAACTGTAGAGACAGAAAATAGATTAGTAGTTGCCAAGGGATGGGGGAAGGGAATGAAGAGTAACTGATAAGAGACAGAGGTTTCTTTTTGGGGAAATCATAATGTTCTAAAATTAGGTAGCAGTGATGGCTGTACAAGTCTGTGAATATACTAAAAATCACTGAATTTGGGTGCCTCAAAAGAGCAAATTTTATGGTATGTGAATTATATCTCAATAAAGCTCTTTTTAAAAAATAATAAAAATGTTTTTGATAGGAATATCTAAGCTGAGTGGAATCAGTTAATTCAATCTGGAATTGAAGCATTAGCTTAGGCCTGTGACTAATTTGTGACTGGCTTCAGATAAGGCACTGAGAAATGAGAATGGTAGAAGTGGCAGGGCTTCAGGGTGGGGAATTGGCAAGACACACATATGGGAATCAGAGCTGTGCAGAAACTTATGAGTGAGCACCAACTTAAGGAGAGTGACCTGTTGGGTGTAACACAGAGGAGAGGGGTCAGTCTTAAGTCTGGGTGTTTATGTTCCTGTCCTTGAACAGCATTAATAGGCTACAATCTTTCCCCAGATAATCCTGAAAGCTCTTTCAAAGGTTCTCACCCATGACTAATAAGCTGGGATCTCATGTCCCCATAACCTGGGTCAATCCCACTTACCTGGAAAGCTCCAAATTGAGATTTTTCCTTCTGCCAGGTATGGCTCTTCTACCTCCAATTTGAGGATGAGGTCTGGTTTGCTAGCCTGCTGCCCTGCTAATGAGAAATGACAGCAACACCTCCTTGGTCTTCAGAGCCTCTGAGAAAGAAGAAGGTGGAGTTTGGGGCAGCACAAGGGACCTATCACTTGACATAATAGTTAAGTTAAATTTCACCTGGGCTTTTAGTTCACACTTTATCAGGAGAGCAAAGGGAAAAAAAAAAGAACTTTGATCCCTGGAATTCAGTGTCAAACTCTTCAAACAGTTCAGAGACTTTGCAAGTTTCTGACATTGAAGAATTAAAGGGCCTCCATTGGACACAGTAATCATAAACAGCAAAATAACCCAAGGAAGTCATTCTTACCCACAGAGACTAGGTTGCTGTAGGTCTCCAGCATCACATCCCTGTACAGGGCCCTCTGTGTGGGGTTCAGGTACTGCCACTCCTCCTGAGTGAAATCCACAGCCACATCCTCAAATGTCACGAGTCCCTGTAATTGCACATTCCTTTTATTCTAAAATGCTGATCAGCCCTGGCTGGTGTTGCTCAGCCTGCAAACCAAAAGGTTGTTGGTTCAATTCCTGGTCAGGGCACATACCTGGGTTGTGGGCCAGGTCTCCAGTTGGGGGCGTGTGAGAGGCAACCAATCAATGTACCTGCTGCACATATCAATGTTTCTCTCCCTATCTCTCTCCCCATTTCCCCACTCTCTAAAAGTAAGTAAATAAAATCTTTAAAAATATAAGAGTAGTCCTTCTCTCAGGTGGTGGAGGACTACATCAATCTCTTCCCAGGACCAATTTGGAATTTCACCTTAATCGATAAAAACTAATCTGGAATAACCAACAGAACACCAGCTGGAAAGAAGCCTTATAACCATGGACAGAACAGAAGAGGACTATTCATCACAGCATGACTGGTAGGAATTTCATCAACATAAGAGGGCTGACTGGGCCCCCAAATGAGGCAGCAGCCAAAGGAATGGAGCTGGTGGCTCTACCTGAGAAGGCCAGGTTCTGGTCCCCCAGCTGGGTTTCCCAGCCTACAGCAACACAGAGGAGAGTAAAACAGCATGCAGCTGAGAAGGGCAGAAAGACGAGGGGTTTGCTAGCCTGAGAGCACTGGAGACAGAATAACTAAGGTGATCACAAACAAAAAAAAAATTGGCACATACTTACCTTGGGCTCCAGCGTAGGGAGGGCATAGTGTAATGGAGATGCATGGGGAAAGTTTGCAGCAGTGGCTTGGAAGAAAGGAGTGTGGGAGAAACTATGTGGGTCCCAGTGCTGACTCATCACCCACACTGCAGGTGAACTATGCTGCATCAAGCAGCTTCTGTCTGAGGGATCCTCATAGCCCAACCCACTGGAATCAATCTGCCCCACCCAGCAGTGCCTAAGCCTGGCACCAATCACAATTCACTGATTTCCAACTGAATCAAGCTGCCCAGCCTAGCAGTGCCTGAGCCTGGTGGCCCATCACAGTCTGACAGGATTACAAGTAAATTAATTGGCCTTGCCCAGTGGTGCCTAAGGTGACCACTGATCACAGATCGATTGGCTTACAACAAAGCTAATCAGAGCAGTTTAGACAAGAACCTAGTATGGAAGAACCATGGGCATGGACAACATGTGGGATTGACTTTGTGGGGGAGTGGGTGGGTGGGTGGGTGGGGAAGGGGACAGAGGGGAGCAAAAAGGGGATGGATGTAATACAACAATAAAATTAAATTTTTAAAAAAAGCTAATCAGTCCTGCCCAGCAGTACCTACACCTGATAGCTGAACACAGATCAATTGGATTAAAAATTGAAGGGCACAAAGACAGTGGATCTTTGGTTAGCTTCAACAAGCTGACAAGGCACAGACTATGGAACGATCTGATGTCACCAGAGGTGAATCCAGGAAGTAAAGGTAGTGCATCTCTACATGACAGAAGGTCACACCACAAAGATAGGAACTCAAAAAGCCCAATCCAAAAAGCAAAATCAAACAAGAAGAGAAACCTAAAAATGGGGAGAAAAAGAAACAGTCCATCACTGAAAGAAAAGGAGGAATCCCCAGAAAGACTGCTAAATAAAATAGGGGCAAGCAAACTATCATATATGGAATTCAAAATAAGGATGATAAGAGAAGCTCAATGAGCTCAGCAAGCTCAAAGAAAACTACAAACAACTCCAGGGGCACTATGAAGAACTCCAGATAAGCTACAAGGAACTTACTTAGAACTACACAAGCATTAAAAAGGACATAGAAACTATCTATAAGAACCAGGAGGAAATGAAGAATACAATTTCCAAATACAATTTCCAAATTGAAGAATACAGTAGAAGGAATCAACAGCAGGCCAGAGGAAGCAGAGGACCAAGTCAGTGAGCTGGAGGACAACATAGAAAAATATTCCAAGACAGCGCAACAAAATGAAAAAAGACTGAAAAAGATCAAAGAAGTTTTAAGAGAGCTGCAGGACAACATGAAATGCAATAATATCCATATCATAGGGATACCAGAAGGAGAAAAATAACAAGGGATGGAAAACATGCTCAAAAAAGTAACGATAGGAAATTTTCCTAACTTGATGAGTGAAAATGTTACTTCAGGAAGCACAGAGGGTCCCAATGAAGATGAACCCAAACAGACCCACTCCAAAACACAATTAAAACAAAAAATTTCAAAGACAAGGAGAGAATCCTAAAAGCATCAAGACAGAAGTGGCAACTAACATATAAGGGGCTCTGATAAGGCTATCAAATGATTTCTCAACAGAAATAATACAAGCCAGAAGGGAATGGCAAAAAATACTCCAAGTAATGGAAAACAAAGGCCTGCCACCGAGATTACTCTACCCAGCAAGGTTCTCATTCAAAATGGAAGGTGAAATGAGGAGTTCCCCAGACAAAAGAAGGCTAAAAGAATACATTTCCACCAAACCAGCACTGCAAGTGATGCTAAAGGGTCTGATTTTAAAAGATGAGGAAACAGAGAGAGACACAGAGGAACACAAGTACAAAGGGGGAAAATGTCAGTGAGTATCTGTCAATAATAACCTTAAATGTAAAAGGATTAAATGTGCCAATCAAAAGACATAGGATAGCTGAATGGATAAGGAAGCATAACCCACATATATGCTGTCTACAGAAGACCCATCTCAGAAAAAAAAAGATTGACACAGACTGAAAGTGAAGGGATGGAAATACATTTCAAGCAAATGGACATGAAAAAAAAGGCGGGGGTAGAAATACTTATTTCAGACAAAATAGATTTTAAAATGAAACCCATAAAAGAGACAAAGAAGGACATTTCATAATACCTAAGGGAACAATCCAACAAGAAGATATAACCCTTGTAAACATATATGCACCCAACATAGAAGCACCCAAATATATAAGGAAAATCTTGGAAGACCTCAAGGATATGAACAGCAACAGACTAATAGTAAGGGATTTTCACAACCTGTTCTCAACAATGGACAGATCTTCCAAGCAAAAAAACACCAAGGATATTGTGGCATTGAACAACACTCTAGATGAAATGGACTTAACTGACATATACAGAACTTTTCACCCCAAAGAAACAAAATACACATTCTTTTCAAATGCACATGGAACTTCCTCAAAGACAGACCACATGGTAAGCACAGGACAAACCTCCACAAATACAAGAAAACTGAGACCATACCAAGCATCTTTTCAGATCACAATGGCTTGAAACTAGAAACCAACCTCAAGGAAAATAAAAACAAAAACATTCTAATTCATGGAGACTAAATAACATGCTATTAAATAATGAATGGGTTAACAATGAGATGAAACAAAAAATCAAAAAGTTTCTGGAAACAAATGAAAATGAATACACAACAGCCCAAAACTTATGGGACACTGGAAAGTCAGTCCTCAGAGGGAAGTTCATAGCAATACAGGCCTAGAAAGGTTAGAAGATGTTTATACAAACAACCTAACCATAAAGCTGCAAGAACTAGAAGAACAACAATTAACAAAACCCAGAGCAAGTAGAAGGAAATAATCAAGATCAGAGAAGAATTAAATGACTTAAAGACTAAAACTAAAATTCAAAGAATCAATAAATCCAGGATCTGGTTCTTTAAAAAAAGAAACAAAACTGGTAAGCCTATAACCAGACTCATCAAGAAAAAAAAGAGGACCCAAATTAAAAAATCAGAAATGACAGAAGAGGAATCATAACCAATTCCTCAGAAATACAAAGGATTGTAAGAAATTATTGCAAACAACTATATGACAAGAAATTTGACAACCTGGATGACATGGACAAATTTCTGGAAACATATAATCTACCAAAACAGAATCCAGAAGAAGCAGAAAGCCTGAATATATCAATAAAAACTACTGAAATTGAAGCAGTAATCAAAAAACTCCCAACGCACAAGAGCCCTGGACCTGATGGCTACACAGGTGAATTTTACCAAACATTTAGGGAAGAAGAACTATCCTTTTCAACCTATTCAAAAAAATCCAACAA
Organism: Noctilio leporinus; assembly: GCA_004026585.1. Taxonomy (NCBI): domain Eukaryota; kingdom Metazoa; phylum Chordata; class Mammalia; order Chiroptera; family Noctilionidae; genus Noctilio; species Noctilio leporinus. The sequence continues at coordinate 23,267 of PVIW01012979.1, read as the reverse complement.
GAGGGAAGATTCCCAAACACTTTCTATGAGACCAATATTGTTCAAATTCCCAAACCAGGTCAAGACATAACTAAGAAAGAAAACTACAGGCTAATATCTCTGATGAACAGAGATGCTAAAATTCTCAACAAAATATTGGCCAACTGGATCCAGAAATACATTAAAAAGATCATACACCATGATCAAGTGGGGTTCACCCCAGGAATGCAAGGATGGTACAACATTCACAAATCAATAAATGTAATACACCACACAAACAAAATGAAAGACAAAAACCATACAATTATATAAGTAGATGCTGAAAAAGCATTTGATAAAGTACAACACCAATTTATGACAAAAACACACAGCAAAATGGGAATAGAGGGAGCATACCTCAACATAGTAAAGGCCATATATGAGAAACCTGCAAGCAAACATCATACTCAGGTGGGCAGAAACTAAAAGATTTCCCCCTAAGACCAGGAACAAGACAAAGCTGTTCACTCTCTCCACTTCTGTTCAACATCGTTTTGTAAGTTCCAGGCATAGTGATCAAAGAAGAAAAAGGAATCAAAGGTATCCAAATTGGAAAGGAGGAAGTAAAACTCATTATTTGCAGATGACATGATAGGGTACGTACAAAACCCAACAGACTCCACCAAAATAGCTGGATATAGTCAATATTCAGAAATCAAAGGCATTTTTGTATACCAATAATAAAACCTCAGAGATAAAAGCTAGAGAATAAATCCCATTTACCATAGCAACAAGAAAAATAAAGTAATTAGGAATAAACTTAACCAAAAAGGTAAAAGATTTATACTCAGAAAACTACAGAACACTGAAAAAAGAAATTAAGAAAGATACAAATAAATGGAAGTATATACTATGTTCAAGGATGGGAAGAATTAACGTCATTAAAATCTCCATACTACCTAAAGCAAGCTATAGATTCAATGCAATCCCAAACAAAATACCAATGACATATTTCACATATATAGAAAAAAATACTTCAAAAATTAGTATGGAGCCAAAAATGACCACAAATAGCCACAGCAATTTTGAGAAAGAAGAACAAAGTAGGAGGAATCACAATACTGGGTATCAAGCTATACTACAAGGCCACTGTAATCAAAACAATCTGGTACTGGCATAAGAATAGGCATATAGATCAATTGAGAGCCCAGAAATAAACCCAGGACTCTGTGGTAAATAAATATTTAAAAAGGGGAGAAGGAGCATAAAATGGAGTGAAAATAGCCTCTTCAAAAAATAGTGTTGGGACAACTGGACAGGGACATGCAAAAAAAAAAGAAATCTAGACCACCAACTTACACCATACACCAGAATAAACTCAAGATGGATAAAGGACTTAGACATGAGCCCTGCCACCATAAAAGTCCTAGAGGAAAACATAGGAAGTAAAATTTCAGATATCCTATGCAGAAATATTTTCACCAATACTTCTCCAAGGGCAATGGAAATAAGGAACAAATAAACAAATGGGACTATATCAAACTGAAAAGTTTCTGTTCAGCTAAAGAAAACATCATCAAAATTAAAAGGGAAACAACTGTGTGGGAAAACATATTTGCCAATGATACCTCAGACAAGGGATGGATCTAAAAAATATATAAAGAACTTCTAGAACTCCACACCAGGGAGACAGACAGCCCAATTAAAAAATGGGCAAAGGACCTGAACAGACACTTCTCTGAGTAGGACATACAAAGGGCCCATAGGCCTATGAAAGAATTCTCAACATCACTAGCCATCAGAGAGATGCAAATTAAAACCACAATGAGATACCATCTCATCCCTGTCAGAATGACCATCAGCAAACAAGTGCTGGTGAGGATGCAGGGGAAAGGGAACCCTGGTGCATTGTTGGTGGGAATGCAGACTGGTGCAGCCACTATGGAAAACAGTATGGAATTATCTCAAAAAACTAAGAATGGAACTGCCTTTTGACCTAGCAATCCCACTGCTAGGATTATACCCAAAGACAGTGAAACACCAATTCATAAGAACCTATGTACCCCTGTGTTCATAGCAGTGCTATTTACAATACCCCAGTACTGGAAACGGCCTAAGTGCCCATCAGTGGATGAAACGATCAAAAAGCTTTGTTACATTTACACAATGGAATACTACACAGCAGAAAGAAAGAAGAAACTCCTACCTTATGTGACAACATGGATGAAACTGGAAAGTATTATGCTTAGTGAAATAAGACAGTCAGTGAAAGATAAATACCATATGATCTCACCCAATACAGGAGAGTAATGAACAAAACAAACAACAAGCAAAATAGAACCAGAGACATGAATACAAGGAACAGACTTCCAGTGTGCAAAGGGGAGGGGGAGGGGGAGCAGGAGAAAGAGGCAAAGAAGAAGAACAGTTTAGTCAAGGAAGTAGCAGGGATGACCAATAGACATGGACATGTGGGATTGATTTTGGGAGGTGGGAAGGGGAGGGTGGAGCAGGGGAGGGCAGTGGGGGCAAACGGGAAAAATGTAATACAACAACAATAAAATTAAAGTTATACACACACACACATATGTGTGTATATATATATACATACATACACACACACACACACACATATATATATATGTAAAATGCTGATCACTGGGTAATGGGGATGGAATTTAGGGAAACTTCTAATTGGGTTCCAAGTTCATGAAGATGACTCAATACAGGATACTTTATATCAAGTTAGTGGCCTACTTTGTGGGAAAATCACAGATCATGGTAGAAAAACCATTCCATTAAATAATAAAACATGTAAGACACTGTGGTATTAGCACCAGGCTAGACAAATAGTCCCGTAGAAATAAGAGATCCAAATATGTGTGGACACCTGAGTTACAACAAAGTTGGCCTTAAAATCAGTGAGAATATGATGATCTTTTCAAATAAATGTGGATGCGTTATTGGATATCTACATGAGGAAAAATGATATATAACCCGTAACACTCACCATACACAAATATCAGCTGCAGGTAAATTGTAAATATATTGTGAAAGGTAACACAATAAAGCGTCTAGAAAACAACATAGGGAAAAGTTTTCACAGATTTGGGATAGGGAGAGACTTCTAAAACAAGACATGAAAAGCACTACTCTTAAAGGAAAAGGCATAAATGTTACAAGATTAAAAGTACAATATAACTATACAGTAGAAAGAAAGAAGGAACTTGTACCCTTTGCAACAACATGGATGGAACTGGAGAGTATTATACTTAGTAAAATAAGCCAGTCAGTGAAGGACAAATACCATATGTTCTCACCCATTACAGGACAATAATGAACAAAACTAACAACAAGCAAAACAGAACCAAATATATGAATACAGTGAATAGGCCTCCAGTGGTCAGGAGGAAGGGGGTTGGGGGAAGGGGGAAGGAATAGGCAAGGAAGGGGAGCAGTTTAGACAAGAACCTAGTATAAAGGAACCATGGACATGGACAACAGGTGGGATTGACTTTGGGGGGAATGGGTGGGTGGGGAGAGGGACAGAGGGGAGCAAAAAGGGGATTGATATAATACAACAATAATAAAATTAAATCTTAAAAAACCCTAAAAACATAAGGCACAAGGGAGAAAAAAGTACAATATAGAGAGAAGGATGACAGCTAGGGGTAGGGGGAAGGTAGGGAGTGGAAGGATTGAGCAAAAAGAAAAAGGGACCCATAGATATGGACAATAGTGTGGTGATTGCTCGGGGATGGGGATAGAAGGGGACTAAGTAGCAATGGAAAAAATAGAAAATAAAGATTAAAAAAAGGTACAACAACCCTGGCTGGTATGGCTCAGTGGATTGGCACCAGCCTACAAACCCAAGGGTCGCTGGTTCGATTCCCAGGCAGGGCACATAACCAGGTTGCCAGCCAGGTCCCCAGCTGGAGGCAGGTGAAAGGCAACCACACATGGGTATTTCTCTCCCCTTCTTCCTCCCTCCCAGGCCTTCTCTCTAAAAATAATGAATAAAATCTTTTTTTATAAAGGTGGAAATGTAAAAAGGCAAGCTGCAGATGGCAAGATTATCCACAACATTCATAAGTGATAAGGGGATCTTATCTAGAATATATAAAATAACCTCTACAAATCAGTAAGAATCATAAAAACAACAACAAAATTGGTCAAGAGATGTTCATAGGCTCCTCACTAAAAAGAGAAACCAAATGACTTATAAACAAGTGAAAATGTACTTGACTTCATTAGCACTCAGGTAACCAATGAAATGTACTCAATCCCATTAGCACTCAGGTAAAGTGAAAATTTAAGCCACAATGAGACATCGCTATGCACCCACCAGAAAGATTATAATTAAATAGACTAAAATACCATAAGATTGGTTTGATATGGGAACTTCCACACACTGTTAATAGGAATGTAAACTGGTATAAATGCTTGAGGCAACGGTTTGGCATTATTTACTAAAGTTTATGATTTCTATATACTATGGTCCAGTGATTCTACTCAAAGATACACATCTTAGAGAAAATCAGGCACATGGCTCTAGAAAACAAAGACAGGGATGTTCACTGCAGCATTATTTCTAATAATAAATTGTGGAGAAAAATCAAAATGTCCCTCAGCAATACAATGGGTAAACTGGCCCAGCCTTTCAGTGGAATACTATACGGCAATGCAAATGAATGAATTACAACAGTTACATCCAACATAGATAAATCTCACAGACATACCACTGAGTAAGAGAATCCAGACATCAAAGAGTACATATTGCATGATTCTATTTATATATAGTAAGTAAACAAGGAAGGGCAATTCATAACGTTTGAACTCAAGAAAGTGGTTACCTTTGGGAGTGACATTGATTGGGAAAGAGCATGAGTGGGGAATTGGAGGTCCTGATTTTGTTCTAATCTTGACCTATGGGATGGTTATTCAGTTTGCAATAATTCAGCAAAGTGTACTTCATGTATAATTCAATTTATTTTATATCTTTATACTTAAAATTATTTGCAAAAAAGTGCAAAAGCAATTCAGTGGAAAATGGAAATTCCCATTTCAACAAGTGATGCAGGAACATTTAGATATCCATATGCAAACAAATATGAAAAAAATTTCAATCCATACCTCCAACAAATGAAAGTATCGGCCACATCAACCTTTAATTAGATTGGCATTGGCTCAATACTTTCAGGACAGACCTCAATTATATAAATTAACTCAAAATGGATTACAGACCTAAATGTAAATCTAAACCTATACAATTTCTAGAAGAAAATGTATGATGGAATCTTTTTAAAGTTAGTCAAATAATGTCTAAAATGTGATACCAAAATTCGAAAGACACTGAAGAGAATAAAAAGCTGCATAATGAGAGAAAATATTCACAAATCACATATCTGGCTATAGTCCACTTGGACTCAGTCTGCCTGCTTGAACATCCTTCAATAAAGGCTTTGAACTGGTCCACCTGACTCCTCCCTTCTTCAGGATACAAACCTAATATTTTGGGCCTGAAACCCAGGATCAGAAACCTGGAACATCTCCTCCAGCCTCCTGAGACTTGCAACTAGGGGAGCAGCATGCAGCAGAAGCTCAACTGGGCCAACCCCCTAACCCTGTCTCTGTGAGGTTCAGAGGCCCAGAAGCCAGACCTAGGGAAACCGAGGGACACCCATTTGCCTGGCCCTCTGTATCCACACCAGCCAATCTCTACTAGGGTAAGGAATTTACCTTCTTTCTCCCCATAACTCCAGCCCTCTCCCTGCTCCTGTTGTCACTAGACAACATCATTCTGGAAACCCCAGCACTGGATGAGAGGTACTACTGGATCCTGGACCCTTGTGGGACCCTTATGAGAGGAACGAAGGATGCCTCTCTTCTTTCCCCTCTTCCTCTGTTGTGACTCCGATGGCTCACAGGGTGGAACACCCCCTGAGAGGCCCTCAAGCCAGGAGACAGGTCTTACTACTCATCTTTCTCATATTTGGGCCAATCCAGCCCCCTGTGGAATACCCACCTGTGGTGTCACCTGGGAAGCCTCAAGGGCTGAGGCCTTGAAATGGACCTCAAAACTAAAAGACTGATATTTCTCTGTAATACCACCTGGCCTCAATATAAATTAGACAACAGGCCCATTTGGGAAAATGGGATACTTAACCCTCCTAATATTAACAGATCTCAACAATTATTGTTACCACCTGGGAAAGTGGAGTGAAATTTCCTACACTCAAGCCTTTTTTGACCTATACAGACACCCCTCCCTCTGTTGATCCTGTTTCACTTACCAAATCCTTCTTCCCTCTCCCCTCTGCAAACCCAGCCATTCTGATCCCACTGCTCCCGCTCTGAGTCCTGAGAACCTTTCATATCCCCTAGAGAACTGCCTCCTCTCTGCTCCCTCTCCCTATGCTTCTCTTCCTCCTAATCCCCAGGGTGGGCAGCCAGCCTGACCCCCCAGTTTCCCCAGACTCTACATGGCAAGATGATTTCACCTCCTCCATCGCACCACAGAACTAGGCCCTCCCAGCTCTAGCCCCTCTCTAAGTCTCAACCTGTCCTCCCTTTTAGATGGGTGGCTGGACCCCAGGAACCCATTTGGGTCCACATTCCTTTTTCCATCTCTGATCTCTCTCAAGTAGAACACCTCAGTTCCTATTCTATTGACCCAACCCATTTCATTAAGGAATTCCAATATCTCACTGTCTCCTGTGACTTCACCTGGCAAGATCTTTATGTCATTCTGTCCACCTATCTATCTAGCAAGGACAGGGAATGGGTTTGGGTAGCAGTCCAGACTCACACCAATACTCTTAACAGATAGTACCTTATAATTGTCCCATCGGGGTTACTGCAGTCTCCCACAAGAAGCCTGATTGAGACTATCAGGAGGGAAAGCCTGGCCAACTAGCCCACAATCATATGATAACCTGCCTAAATGCAGGACTCCAGGTAGCTGCCCATAAGGTGGTCAACTATGACAAACTGAAAGAAATCTCACAGGGAGCAGATGAAAACCCCAAAGCCTTCCTACCCTGCTTAAGGGAAGCCCTCTGATGCTTTACCAACCTGGATTTCCCAGAGGGATCCATACTCCTGCACATGCATTTTCTCTCTCAGCCCCACACATCCACCATAAACTCCAAAAATTAGAGGCAGTTCCCTATACCAGTCAGACCAAATTAGTTAACCTGGCCTTCAAGGTCGTCAACAATTGAGATGAGGAGCATACCCGATTGTGAACTCAGGCTTTCCAAATGCTGGCTTCTGCTCTAAGAATCCCACAGACCTAATCTGTCAAAAGGGAAAAGTCAGACCCCTCCAGAGAGCTGCTTCAAATGTGGCAAGCCTGGACACTGGGCTCAATAGTGCCCAAATCCCAGAGCCTCTCCAGGACTGTGTCTGCTGTGCAAACTATAGGGACATTGGAAGTTGGACTGTTTCTGGGTCTCTCAGTTACCCACCCAGAACAGACAGACCCCCCCTGGGTTTGACCTCTTAAGAGTTTCTGGGACTAGCAGGGGAGGACTGAAGCTGCCCAGACAACACGAGCCCCATGCCCATCTTCAAGGTGGAACATTGGGTAACTCTATTAGTACCAGGTAAGCCAGTATCTTTTCTTATTAATACGCCAGGCCACTTACTAGTTCCTCAATCTCAATTGTTGTGGTTGATAGCATAGTCTCACGACTGTCCATTACTGCCATCCTTCCATGCCCCTTAGAGGAATACATTTTTGCTCCCTAATTTCTAGTCCTTCCTCGCTGCCCAATGCCAATACTTGGTTGAGATATTCTAGTCAAGCTTAAAGCCCAGATATGCCTTCCCTCTCCTCAGCTTGCATGGCATTTTTTCTCCTCTGTCTCAACCACCCACTACTCCCCACTCTCTTCCCTCCATTATTAGCCATTTGGCTAATAATACAGTGAGTGTAGTCCATCACCTTTTGGGTAAAGGGGATGCTGTGCTATGGGGGTGGGGTATTTAAAAGTGCTAGGCCTGTGCTTGGAGGTAGAAACAATGAAATCTGAAATGAGTGCTTGAGTTCTGCCCAGACTCTGAAGACAAAAGAGGTGCTTCTTCCCTCTGGCCCAATTGCTTGGGAACCCCTACACGAGTGGGGGCCTCATGGAGGTGTCTGGAGTCAATCCCTAAGACATGCAGGGGTCTCATAGGAAACTCCCATCACTGTAATGTAACTTTGGCTCATCTGGGCATGTGCAAGATAAGGGTCGTTCACCCAGCACTCTGAGCCCTTCTGGCTGTTTTAGACAGTCAGGGGAGAAACTGAGATAAAACTTATGTAAACCCCAAGTCTTATACATGATAATAGCATCTATATTTGTATATATACAGCAGCTATATTTGTAACCACCCAAATTAGAAACAGTCCAAATTTTTATCAATCAGTGAATGAATACACAAACTGGAATACATACAAGGTAATACTGCTGCTCAGCAATAAAAATGAAAGAACTAATGATACATGCAACAACATAGATAAACCTCAAATGTATTATACTAAGTGAATGAAGTCACACTCAAAAGCTACATACTATATGATTCTATTTAAATAACATTATGGGAAAGGCAAAACTATAGAGATCAAAAAACATATCAGTAAGTACCACAAAGGGAAAATATTGAGAGATGAAAGAACTGTTCTTGATTTTCATTGTGGTGGCAGTTACATACTGTCTGAGTTTGTCAAAACTTGCAGAAGGGTGCACTAAAGAGGGTCTGTTTAAAAGGACACAAATTAAACCTTAATTTTTTAATTAGAAAAATGTAATTACTTCCAGATAATTAGAATAATTGAATGTATGTAAATCTAAATCTCTTCACATATTCTCCAAAAACTATACAGATCAACATGAAGAGCAAGTAAAACCATATATAACCTATATCTTCATTATAACTTAATAAAAAATTGAGCCCTGGCTGGTATGGCTCAGTAGACTGAGCACTGGCCTGTGAAACAAAGGGTCACCAGTTTATTAATCAGGGCACATACCTGGGTTGTGGGCCAAGTCCCCAGGTGGGGGCACATGAGAGGCAACCACACATGAATGTTTCTCTCCCTCTCTTTCTCCCTCCCTTCCCCTCTCTCTAAAAATAAATAAAACCTCTTAAAAATAAAATTTATAAAAAAGAAAAAACTTAAGACTACTACAAATTTCTAAATACTTATAAATAAAAAATGAATACAAAATTGTCAAAGTATTGTCATGAGCCTTTCTGGAATGTGAGCAGAGTCTGAAAACCGAGTCAAGAGAACAGAGGGAGAAGGACAGCACCTAAGAATGAGCTGAAATCATGTTTCAAAAAGGAAGATTTACCATAAGTATGAAAAACTGGCCAGATATATCAGAGTATCGATTCTAGGAAAGGTGTGAGAGATAAAAGATGGCAGTCACAAAAAAAAAAAAAAAAAATTCACCTCTGTGGGATCAGGGGGTTAAGAGGAATGAGAAAAAACCATTACATATTGGGTAGTGAAGACGTGATCTAAAGGGAAATTTAGGGTCATAGCAGATAAAGAATTACTAAAACAAATGAAAACAAGTCAGAGCACACACATCACTCAGTGGAGTGCCACAGTCCCAAAAGAAAGTCATTCAGGCCCTGGCTGGTGGTTCAGTGGATAGGCTTCGGCCTGTGAACACAAAGGTCGCTGGTTCAATTCCCAGCCAGGGCACATAACCAGGTTGCAAGCCAGGTCTCCAGCCAGGTCTGTAGCTGGAGGCAGGTGAAGGACAACCATACATTGATGCTCCTCTCCCTCTCTGCCTCCCTTGCTTCCCTTCTCTCTAAAAATAATAAAATCTTTTAAAAAAAGAAGAAAAAGTCGTTCATTAAGTAAACTGCACTTTGCTTCACTGACAAGAGGGTTGTCTTCCCTTACTAGTGTGGCTCAATTTGTTGGGCATTGTCCTGCAAAGCAAAAGGTCACTGGTTTGATTTCCAGTGAAGGCACATGCCAGGGTTGCAGGTTCAGTCCCAAATCAGAGCATGTACAAGAGGCAACCAATTCATGTTTCTCTTTTGTTTTTTATTATATTTTATTGATTATGCTATTACACTTTTCCCCCTCTTCCCCCCTCTACCCAGTACCCCCCACTCCCTGAGACACTCCCCATACCATTGTTCATGTTCATGGATCATGCATAGGTTCTTCAACTATTCTATTTTCTATATGTACTTTATATCACCATGACTATTCTTTAACTACCTATTTGTACTGCTTAATCCCCTCACCTCTTCACCTGTTCCCCCACATACCCTTCCTATCTGGCAACCATCAAAACGCTCTCCATATATATGATTTTGTCTCTGTTCTTCTTGTTTCCTTAGTTTGTTTTTTATATTCAATTGTTGGTAGATATGTACTTATTGCCATTTTATTGTTCAGTTTCGATCTTCATTTTCTTAAATAAGTCCCCTTAACATTTCATATAATAATCATTTGGTGATGATGAACTCCTCTAGGTTTTCCTGTCTGGGAAACTCTTTATCTGCCCTTCAATTCTAAATGATAGCTTTACTGGGTAGAATAATTATAGCTGTAGGTCCCTGCTTTTCATGGCTTTGAGTATTTCTTGCCAATCCCTTCTAGCCTGCAAAGTTTCTTTTGAGAAATCAGCTAACCTTCTTATGGAAACTCCCCTGTAGGTAACTTAACTGTTTTGCTCTTGCTGCTTTTAAGAATCCCTCTTTACCTTTGACCTTTGGCATTTTAATTATGATGTATCTTGGTGTGGTCCTCTTTGAGCCCAACTTGTTTGGGATTCTTTGTGCTTCCTGGACTTATACACCTATTTCCTTTGCCAAATTAGGGAAGTTTTCTTTCATTATTTTTCAAGACACACCATAATTAAAGTGCCAAAGCGTAAATATAAAAAGAGAACCTTAAAAGTCACAAGAAAAGAGTTACCTGCAAAAGAGGTCCCATAGGACTATCAGCTGATTTCTCCAAAGAAACATTACAGATAAGAAGGGAATGGCAAGAAGTATTCATAGTGATTAAAGGCAAGGACCTACAACCAAAATTACTCTATCCAGCAAAGCTATCACTTAGAATGAAAGGGCAGATCAAGTGCTTCCCAGACAAGGTAAAGCTAAAGGGGTTCATCATCACCATGCTCTAATTACATGAAATGTTAAAGAACTTATTTAGCCCTGGTTGGTGGTTCAGTGGATAGGCACCAGCCTGCAAACCCAAAGGTTACTGGTTCAATTACTTGTCAGGGCACATTACCAGGTTGCAAGCCAGGTCTCCAGCCAGGTCTGTAGCTGGAGGCAGGTGAAAGCAACCATACATTGATGTTTCTATCCCTTTCTTCCTCCCTGTCTGCCCTTCTCTCTAAAAATAATGAATAAGATCTTTCTTAAGGAAAAGATCAAAACTATGAACAGTAAAATAACAAAAACTCACAACTATCAAAAACTGAATCTAAAAAATAAAAACGAACTAAGCAAACAAAAAGAACAGGAACAGAATCTTAGATATGGAGATCATTTGGAGGGTTATCATTTGGGAGGAGGAAGGAGAAGAATGAGGGGAAATGTACAGAGATTAAGAACCATAATTGGTAGATACAAAATAGACAGGGGGATATTGAGAATAGTATAGGAAAGGAAGAAGCCAAAGAACTTATATGAATGACCCATGGACATGAACTAAGGGAGGATTGCTGGAGAGAAGGTGGGTACTGGTCAGAGAGGGGGCAAAGGAAAAATATTGGGACAACAATAATATCATAATCAATAAAATATACTTAAAAAAATTTACTCCAGTAAAAAACAAACAAATAAATACAGACATATACAAACAGAAAGCTCTGTTTACTGAAAGGACCTACAAATAATGACACTCTAGTAGAGATGAGCATACCACACACACAGATCTTGGTTTCTATATATCATTATCCAATAATAGGAACCAGGTTTGGGTCCGAGAAAGTAAAAGATGAGGGCTAGAACATCTTATTGCATCATACAGTAAACAAATGATACAAAAATTATAGGGATGTGTCAAAAGGACACAAAAGCCAGCTTAAAAGGGCTCCCGCTGGCCAACTCAGGGATAACTGAGCATCAAAACAAACAATGACAGTAATGGATTACAATCCATGGAATAAAATAAAGACCCATAAAAATAAAAATTTTAGGAGAACCCAAGATGGAGGCATAGATAGACATGCTGCATCTCCCTCCACAACCAAAAACAAAACCTCTACCTCAAAACTAGAGACAACCAGAAATTCCAGAATATTGAGCTGCACAGAAGACCAACAAACTCACAACTATCTAAAGAACCTAAAAAATAAAAATAGAAACAAAAATAAACTAAGCAATCAACCAGAATAGGACCAGAATCATAGGTATGGGGATCATTGCAAAAGGGAAGGGGGTAAAATGGGGAAATGGTGCAGGGATTAGGAAACATAATTGGTGGGTACAAGATAGACAGGGGGAAGATAAGAATAATAGAGGAAAGGGTGAAATCAGAGATCTTATATGCACAACCCATGGACATGAGTCAGGGAGTGTGGGACTGCGAGAGGGAATGGGTGTCTTGGGTGGAGGGAAGCAAAGGAATATATATATATTCGACATCATCAGTCATTAGGGAAGTGCAAGTTAAAACCATAAGATACCACTGTGCTACTAGAATGACTAAAATTAAAAATACAATAGCAAGTGTTGGCAAAAATATGAAGCAATTGGAATTTTTATAAATTGCTGGTGAAAATGACAGTCTTCAAAAGTTAAACATGCACTTACCATATGACCCAGCAATCCAATATTTACTGTAGAGAAGTGAAAACAGAATGTTTAAAGTAGCTCTACTAATAATTGCCAAAAACTGGAAATAATTCAAATGTCTTTCAGCAGGAGAATGGATAAATAAGCTATGGTACATCTATAGCATAAAATACCACTCAACAATAAAAAGGGAAGAACTACTGACACACAACAACCTGGCTGAATCTCCAGGAAATTACACTAAGTGGGAAAAATCCAATCTCAAAAAGTCACATACTATACGATTCAATTTATACCACTTTCTTTCTTTTTTTTTATTTTATTGTTGTTGTATTACATCCATCCCCTTTTTGCTCCCCTCTGTCCCCCTCCTATACCACTTTCTTGAGATGACAAAATTCTAGAAATGATAGATCAGTAATTGCTAGGAGTCTTGGGATGGGATGAGAATGGAAAAAGGATGGATGTGGCTATAAAAGGGACCCTTGAAGTGATGGAAATGTCTTGACCATATCAATGTCAATATCCTGGATGTGACATCATACTATAGTTTTTCAAGATACTAACATTGGGAGAGCCTAGGTAAAAAGATACACAGGATTTCTCTATATTATTTTTACAATTGAATGTCAATCAATTATCTTAAAAGGCCATTTAATTTTAATTTTTAAAAAGAGGTTACATACCATATGACTCCATTTATATGACATTCTTGAAAACAGAAAACTAGAGTGACACAAAACAAATTTGTAGTTGCCTGAGGTTACAGGTGGGGTAGCATGAGGTAGTTTTTTGCCGTGATGAAACTATTCTCTACTCTATCAATTAGTTATACCAATTTATACATGTGTTAACATTTATTGAACTGGACAAAAACAAAAATAAATTTTACTGTACACTAATTTTAAAAATAAAAATTTTTACTGAATTTATTGAGATGACATTGGTTAATAAAATTATATAGGTTTCAAGTATACAGTTCTGTAACACACCACCTATATATTTTATTGTGTGTTCACCACCTCAAATCAAGTCTCCATCCATTACCATTTATCCTCCCTCCCTTTACCCTTTTCTACTTCCCCCTGCCCTTCTCCTCTGGTAATCACCATGCTGTTGTCTGTCTATGAGGATTTTTGGATGTTTTTTTTACTTAATCCCTTCACCTTTTCACTCAGGCCCCCAACCCCCTTCTACCCCTGACAGCTGTCAGTACATCTTCTGTATCTATGAGAGGGTCTATTTTATTTGATGAAAAAGGTTTTAAAATTAAAGTGAAAGCAAAAAGGTGGTGGGGTATGGGTATCTGCAGGACTTTGTCTCTTAGATAAATGAGAATCAAAATTCCACCTGAGAAAATTACTTCAGGAAAACCATTTGAAAGACAAAAGTTCCCTAACATATTTCATTTCCAAGTTACATTTTGACATTAGGATGCTATCTCACTGAGTAATGCTATAAGAAATATCTGCAGGAAACCAGGGACTGCATTTTTCACTAGGTTGTAGTTGAAGACAATTCCAGCCTCCACAGGAAGACTCAGCAAAGAAATGCTCTATTATGAGCAAGATGAGCCAGGTTACTGGTTACATTTCGTTGCTGCCAGAGGCTCAAAGAGAAATTTACAATTTATCATTGGTATCTGTCACACCCTAAGTCTTCCACATGTCTACAATGGTCTTGCTGCTTTCATTTTCCCTGATCCTAATGCTTATTTACAAATAATTTCCCATTTTATGTTAGAGATTCCTATGTAGCTCATTACACCCATGGTAAAACAAGAAGGAACAAACAAGTCTCACCTGAGCTTCGGCCATTTCCTGCTCTTCTTGGGAAAAGGCTGAGCTGGAAGAGTGGAGAAGTGTAGAGCATATGAGAGACCCCATCAGGCTTCCAGTGCCCAGAATCTGCCTACAAATACCCTCACACCAGCTAGACATGCCACTCTGGAAGTTTGAGCAACCATATGGTTTAAACAACCACCTGTGTATTCTTGCCTCTTTTCCTCATGTGAACATTTAACACAAAAACTTTTTTTCTATGTACACTTATGTACTGACCCAGAAATTGTATTTGTATGTATTTTACCTAATGAAAAATGTATAATAATTTTTCTGTAAGTACCTTCATCTCAGCATTGACTTTAACAATGCAAAATTTAAATGATCCTATGTGACCCCATAACACAGGACTCATAAAGAAACACAAGAGCCCTGGCTGGTAGCACAATGGATAAGGCGCCGGCCTGCGAACCCAAAGGTCGCAGGTTCGATTCCCCAGCCAGGGCACATAGCCAGGTTGCAAACCAGGTCTCCAGTCAGGTCTGTGGCTGGAGGCAGGTGAAACGCAACCATACATTGATGTCTCTCTCCCTCTCTGCCTCTCTCCCTTCCCCTCTCTCTAAAAATAATGAAATAAAATCTTAAAACAAACAAAAAAAAGAAACACAAGAGATGAAATGCTCTGTAGCCATTAAAAGTAATGTTGTATGGAACTGTACACTTCTTACCTGTGTACTTTTTATTGAAGTAACTGATTTATTACATTATATAAGTTTCAAGTATACAACATTATAATTTGACAACTGTTTATACTACTTTACACTAACCTATCTGTGTACTTTTCACATATATCTAAATTAAGTTTTTAACATGTTATAAAAGATGTTTTAAGCTGAATCACAGTGAATTTGTAAACTAAAAACAAAAGGTAGGTTATAAAATTGCAGGAGCCCATTTTAAAACTGTATATTAAATGTTTAAAAATGCATACCCCTTATAAAAAAAATAATGGGCATTTAATATATAGATGAAGTTAGTTCCTTTTGATTTCTTGTTTTCTAATTAATCTAGAATTCAAACATGCTACTTATCTGTTAACTGCCAAGAAAACAACTTTTTATTATTTTTATTGTTATTCTGTTAGTTGTCCCAAATTTTCCCCCTTTGCCCGCTTCTGCCCATCCCACTCCCCTGCTCCCACAGGCAATTCCTTCACTGTTGCCCATGTCCACGGGTCATTCATATATGTTCTTTGTCTAGTCCCTTCTCCTTCTTTCCACCATTATCCCCCTCCCCATTCCCTCTGGTCACTTTTCAAAAATTACCCCAAGACATTAGTTGATTCCCCACAGACCCCCACAGCCCCAGGCCCCACCTGCCACACCCACCCCAAGCCCAGGCCTGAGTGAGCCCCTTAGGCAGATGAGTCCTCTCAGATGCCTTCTTTCTCCTCACCTCACTGGGGCCGTCTTGCTCAGGAGCCAGAAGGAAGCCTTCGAGAGCAGATTCACTTCAGCTGGAACAATGACACCTAGCCCCTACTTTGGGGCTCGGGCAAAGGGAGCAAGGTGGCACACCTAAGGAGGGGCCTGAAGGGTGGCTATGAACCCTTGGCGCAGGTCACTGTGCTGGAAAATGTGTAAAAGTCAACGTTTAATAAGCCCCATTCAATCCTGACTAGTCCCATAACTTTGCCCACCAATGAGCACAAACACCATCCTTCACTGATCTCGATCGCCTATCATTCTCCCTACAATCCCCCCTTTACTCGTCCCCTAGAACTCCCCATCACTCAGCCCTAGCACTCGTCTTCTCAACCTCTCTTTCCTCTCTCTCTCCCTCTCTTGACAACAGATTTTCTTCTCGCTGACCGTTACAAGAACTAACCCCCCAGAACACTTCCGCTTCAGAATCAACTCAGGCTCGGCAGCCTGCAAAGCTGCAGGGGCCGAGTATGCGCAAGCTCAGTTGGACGTTGGGAGCCCCGTCAGCCAATAGTGAACACGCGCCCCCTCCCGCCCGAAGCTTGGGCAACTGGGCCTCAGAGCAGGCGCAGGCGCAGAGAGAAGATGGCCGCGCTAGTGAGGTCACTCCAAGGAGATGGCTTTGCCCACTGAGTCTCCTCCCCTTGAGGGGGGCCACATCAAGCAGGTGTTTTACTTTGTTCTGAGGAGATCACCATTCTTAAATCTTTCAAGACCAGTTTTCTTATGATGGGGAGGGAAAATACCCAATTAAGGAAAGTTCTTGCAGGCAGGATTTTGGTGTCTTGAACTTGAGGGTAGCATCAGTTTGCAGGTGTAATTGAACAGTAAGATGGGATGTGAAGCAGAATTGCAAGGCGTGGACATAGTCTAGGAGGTAGGGAAAGGTCGCTGGCTCCATCCAGTGGCTAGGGATGGAAGTTGATGTTCAAGCATTTACAGGCAAACCGGAAGCTGAAGAGTAAATAAACAGTCACCTAAGACACACACGCTCATATATAGGCACTCACTTCAGAGCAAAGGGGACGTGCTAAGCAGGGGTTGATAAGTTGCTTCCTCTGGATGGGCAGGGACGACCTCCTTTCATCAGAGATAACAGCTGCACGGTCCAAAAGGAGTAGGCCACACAAATACCTGAAGCAAAGAGCTTTCTGGTAGTGGGCACAGACGTTAAAGGCCCTGAGATAGGACCTCATTTGACATCTTAAAAGAACAGAAACTGTGGGCAAGGGAGAGGTGAGTGGGGACCAGATGCTGTAGGGCCTTCTCTGCCAAGAATAGAGCTCATGTTTCATTCTGGATCTATTAGAAAGCCATAAGAAGGATCAGATTTTTAAAGACTAGTCTGAAGCGATCTAATATTATATATTAACGTTTAAAATACACATATATTTGACTCCTGTTTTTGCCTATCTTGCACCACTAGAACATAAGCTACACAGAAATTTGCTTAAGTACCTCTGGTATGGAAGGTAGTGTTCAAGATAGTGGGAATAAATACAACAGGGAAGAAAACAGAAGCAAAAAAAAAAAAAAAAAAGAAGGACCGCCATGATGGAGACAACCTCCTTTCAAACCCACACCTACCAGCTGTGTAACCAAGGGTTGGACTCAACTTCTCTGTGCTGTTTCCTCATCTATAAAACAAGAGTACCGACAGTACCTATTTATTTAGGATTGTGGTAACAAATGTGTTGATAATTGTAAAGGGTTTAGAACAATGCCTGACATGGCAAGTGCTATATAAATATTGATAATGATAATGATGATGATTTAAATAAAATTAGACTGTATATGTGTAAAACTTTTAATAAGAAAAAAAAAGATGATGTTGAGACCAGACTGTAGAGGGCAGGGGCTAAAACAGGAGACTCCTGCCAACAGGCCCAGCAAATGATAATGAGGGCTCAGACCTACCTAAGTATCTTCCTCTGTACCAGGCACTGTGTGAAAAGCACATGGCATTGACCTGCCTCAGAGAGCCCCCGCTATCTGTGAACAGTCCTATGCATCCTCCATACTTCTCAGATAAAGAAATTGAGTCACAGAGAGACTAAGTAACTTTCCCAAAGTCACTGTTTCCCAGGGTCAGATCCTTGACTTCCACTCAATAATATTCTTGTTTATTCAATATCCCACAGAATTTCCAGAAAGTAGCTGAGGGCCCTCATTCTAGAAGCATTAAAACTAGCCAAAGAGCCCTGGCTGGTGTGGCTCAGTGGATTGAGCACCAGCCTGCAAACCAAAGGGTCACAGGTTCAGTTCTCAGTCAGAGCACATACCTGGGTTGCAGTCTTCATCCCCGGTTGTAGGCTGTGTGAAAGGCAGCCACACATTGATGTTTCTCTCCCTCTCTTTCTCCCTCACTTTCCCTCTAAAAGTAAATAAATTAAATCTTTTTTAAACTAGTCAAGGAATGTTTTTACCAGAAATATAGATGAACCAGCCTGTGAACCCAAAGGTCGCTGGTTTGATTCCCAGCCAGGGCACATAACCAGGTTGCAAGCCAGGTCTCCAGCCAGGTTCATGTCTGGAGGCAGGTGAAAGGCAACCATACATTGATGTTTCTCTCCCTCTCTGCCTCTCTCCCTTTCTCTCTGGAAATAATAAAATCTTTAAAAAAAAACTACAGTGTGAATGAAGGATGGTTTATGAGGCACAGTATTAGCAAAGAGGTAAATTTCAGGGGCAGGTACAAGTGAATGGAGGTATGTGGTGCATAGAAGGAAAAATGGGGTGCATAACAGACAAAACAAGAGGGAATGGAGATCAACCCATTGTAGACTGTGAATAAATGAAACAGGTTGAGTTGAAGTGGGGATACTATGAAGGGAAGGGGAGCGATGAAAGGTGAATGAGAGGTCAACTGAGATTAGATAGGGGTAATGTAGGGTAGTATTCTGGGGACTATAGGAGTCCCAGTGTGAATCAGCTCAGGTGAAGGAATTGAAACATGTGTGTGAATAAAGGTAATGTTGGGCAGGGTGAGCAGGGATAGAAGTAAAAAGCAGAGGAAGGTGGACAACTGGGTATTGTGAGGCAAAGGGAGAGGGGATGAAGGTCCACTCACATGGCCTAAGAGGAGTAAGGTAGGAAAAATGGGGCCCAACATGAGTGAAAAGCAATGAATTCGAGGTAGAGTGTGACTGAATGGGAGTAACTAGACTTGAATCAGGAGCAGAATGGGAGTGATCATTGGAAGTAGGGGTTACACTGGGAATGAATTTAAATGGATAAGACAGTGAAAGGAAGAATGAGGGTAAACAGAGGCAATAAAGAGAAAATCGAGAAAGCATGGAGGTGGCCAAGCACAGAGTGAATATACCTGGGTAACTTGAACTAGTGTTTAGGAGTAATATGAGGCACAGGTCCAGGAAATGGGAGTAGTATGGAGGCAGCATGAGACACAACAGAGGTGAAAAAGGGACAGGGAGAGAATAAGGGAGAAAAATGAGGTCTAGAATCAATGAACAAAGCAGAAGGATGGGCCAGGTGAGAGTGGAAGAGTCATTTGATACAGTGTCAAGAAGTGAAAGAGAGAGTAGAAAATTAGTGTGAGTGTATAGAGGTGAAAAAGAAGTATGATGTGAAAGAATTTGGGTAATGATAAATAGTCAGGAAATTGTAGTAATAGAAGGCCCAGTGTGAATGAATATGCATGGATGAGAGGCAGTGTAAGTGAACGTGGACTAAAAGGTAGAATGAGAGAGTGGAGGTAAAAAGCAGTGGAGTGTATATATATATGTAATACATAATACATAATGTAACAGGAGGAAAAGTGTAATCAAATGGGGTGATGTGGGGGCAGATTCCAGTAAATTAGGGAGAAACAGGGCATAGTAAGTGAAAGATGAGCTGAGAATGAGTAAAGGAAGGTAATGGTACAGAGAGTGAGGGCATGGTATCTGTATTTTGCAAAGCACAAGGAATCTGAGGTGGTAGTAGGCACAGTGTAGTGAACAGACCTGACTACTCAGCAGAATTGAGGGAATGGAGGTGATATGATGCTCAGAGTGAATGAAAATGGAGATAACCAAAAAAGAAAGAAGGAAAGAAAGAAAAGAAAAAGGAAATGGAGGTAACTAACAATTAACAGTAGAGTGACACGGTGTTAAGGAATGTAGAGGAATGTGGGCCAGCATGAGTCCTGTCTGTCCTATGTGTGTCCCCAACACCCCTCTCTCTGTATCTCTGACATCTCAGTTTCTCCATTTTTGTCTTCTTCCATCTCTGTGTATATACATCAGTGTCTTTCTTTTTCCAAGTGTGTGTGTGTGTGTGTGTGTGTGTGTGTGTTTGTAACAGAGCTGAAGAAGATGGTGAGGTATCCAGCCCTCTGGCTTCTGTGTTCCAGAATATCACTTAGATCTTTGCTCATAAAGCCCAGAGTTCCAGAATGCACTAATTCTGAACACTGCATGGTGAGTCTGGAGCAGGGAGTCTGCTAGGAAGACTCGTGGGAGCCATAATGCAAGCCTGGGGCACTGTAATGGTGACCTTGACCATGCTGATAGTTGCCACTGTGGACGCCAAGATCTATGAACGCTGCGACCTGGCAATAAAGCTGCAGAAGGCAGGCCTCGATGGCTTCCGAGACTACAGCATTGGAGACTGTGAGACCTCAGTTGCCCCATGCCCCATGTATACCCCAAACCTCCCACCACACTTAGATACAGGCCCCTCCTTGTCAGTTATCACCTCCTCAGGCCAGGTCATAATCCTCTCAGTCACCCCCTAACTGACTGATGAGTGCTTTAACCAACCCTAATGTTATTACCATCATTGCTTTCACAATCATCACCCTCATCTCTACCATCAACACCATCACTATCATCAATGTCATCACTGCTATTACCACCATGTATTACCATTATTACCAACACTGCTGTTATCAGCATCTCTCCAAAATTACCAACACCAACACCACCACCAAACCAAGATCATCAACCCCACAACTGAAATGACAACCATTCCTGTCTCTACTCCTTTCTTCCTAACCTCTTCTATTCCCAGAATGCATACCCACCTGCTACCTCCCCTCTCCCTGCTCCAGGGTTGTGTGTAGCACATTATGAGAGTGGCTTTGACACCTCCTTCGTGGACTACAATCCTGATGGCAGCAGTAATTATGGCATTTTCCAGCTGAATTCTGCCTGGTGGTGTGACAATGGTGTTACACCCACCAAGAACCTCTGTCACATGGAGTGTCGTGGTGAGACAGTAATGGGGATACCCTGAAGCCCTACATGGCCCTAACACACAGAAGGAAAGGTTATCTAAGCCATACTTTCCAGTAATAAGCAGAAAAACAATAGAAAAAGAGCAGAGTTGACTGAGCTGTTACGGACACCACCCTTTCTCCTTACTCAGACAGCATTGAAATGTTGTCTAGGTCAGGAGGATTCAGAGCTCCCAAACCTCACCCAGAATAGAAGCTTCAGTTTTCCGGACTTAGGTAACAGGAAGTGTAGCTACATGTGAAATTGAGGAGATTGTCCTGATTTTGAGTTGAGGCTGTTCATCTTCTGAGGTGAGGGAAGAAGCAGATATCTAATTATAGGAACAGAAACAAGGCATATCTGTATATAAAGGAGAAAATTTTCCAGATAAGATTATAGTGTTGTTGAGGACAAAATTAAATAGCAGAAGAAGTTGTTCAGGGCTGGTCAAAATGGTATTTGAGGTTGCCCAAGACAGATCAAAATGGAAACAGGTTAAAAAAAAAAAGGAAATAGGTTATTTGGACCATTCATATCATAACCAGTCAAAATGGGAGTTGAGATTATCCAGGATCTGACAACACAGTGTTTAAAGTCACCAGAACTGACCACACTTTCAGGTGAGTAGCTTCCCAACCAGCTGACATGGTGGTTGATGTGATGTCAGACCAGCTACCATTGCAGTTGAGATAATTCATAACCACATAAAATGACAGTTGAAGTCATACAGCACTGGCGAACATGGAGTTTGGTCAGTTCTGGAGTTGTCCAGAACTGACCAATATGGTGATTGAGGTTATTCATAACCATCCATCATGACAGTCAAGGTCATCTAGGACCAGTCGAAATGAGTTAAGGTTGTACAGAGCCAGCATGGCAATTGAGGTAACCAGCTGACAAGTAAATCAAGGTTATCCAGAATCAGCTAATGTAGTTGTTAATGTAATTTCAGGCCCTAAGAAAACCAGAACCTCTGGGCCCTACATATACATTGTCACCCTGTCCCTAATGCACCAGATCATTAAATCCCTCTCTTTCCCCCAGACCTTCTCAACCGCCATATTCTGGATGACATCTTATGTGCCAAGCAGGTAGTGTCCTCATGGAACGGTATGAAAGCCTGGTAAATTCCTGGGAATGGCTTAGACCTTGGGCAGCTGGGATAGTGGCACCACTACCCCATTAGCCTGTCTACTTCATCCTCCCTCTCTCCTTCCTTTTCCTAGGGATTCTTGGATCCGGCACTGCTATGGCCATGATTTATCTGATTGGCTCAAGGGGTGTAATATGTATGCAAAACCTAACACAAAAAGAATGATTTCATGACTCATTCCCAGAGACAGATTTTATTTTCCATTGTTTTCTTTCTTTTGTGGATTTAATAAAAGATGGTACCTCTAAACAATGCAAGAGACCTCTGATGTTTGACCCTTTTCATTTTTCCAATGCCTGGAGGTATCCCCATTCAATCAGATCCATATATTCAAAGTTCTAATCAAGGGACACCAGATCACTTGGGGTTGTAGAGTGTGGAAGATAGTGTAGTGATTAAGAACATAGGTTCTCTCAGGTTTACCATCCCTACCACTTAAAAACTATGTGCCTTGAGGGAGGCACTTAATATCTCTGTGCCTCAGTTTTTCATCTGTAAAATGAGGGTCTCATGGGGTTGTGGGAGAATTCAAGGAATTGTTTATAAAGCATGTAAAGTGAAGAGTAGAGATAACTGGCTCCCCTTAAAAAGTATATATACAGCAGAAAGAAAGAAGGAACTTGTACCCTTTGCAACAACATGGATGGAACTGGAGAGTATCATGCTTAGTGAAATAAGCCAGTCAGTGAAGGACAAATATCATATGATCTCACCCATTACAGGACAATAATGAACAAAACTAACAACAAGCAAAACAGAACCAAATATATGAATACAGTGAATAGGCCTTCAGTGGTCAGGGAGAAGGGGGTTTGGGGGAAGGGGGAAGAAGGGGCAAGGAAGGGGAGCAGTTTAGACAAGAACCTAGTATAAAGGAACCATGGACATGGACAACAGG
>PVIW01012978.1:0-29506 GCA_004026585.1 Noctilio leporinus | reverse complement strand
TTTTTTTTTTTTTTTTTTCATCTGGGAAACTCCTT
Source organism: Noctilio leporinus (assembly GCA_004026585.1). Classification (NCBI taxonomy): domain Eukaryota; kingdom Metazoa; phylum Chordata; class Mammalia; order Chiroptera; family Noctilionidae; genus Noctilio; species Noctilio leporinus. The sequence continues at coordinate 29,471 of PVIW01012978.1, read as the reverse complement.
ATTTCTCCTTCTACCTTGAATGAGAGCCTTGCTGGGTAGAGTATTCTTGGTTGCAGGCCTATGTTTACCATTACTTGAAATACTTTTTGCCATTCCCTTTTGGCTTGAATTGTTTCTGTTGAATAATCATTTGATAGCCTTATTGGAGCCCCCTTATCTGTTACTTGTCGTTTCTCTCTTGATGCTTTTAGGATTCTCTCTTTGTCTTTGAAATTAGCCATTTTAATAATAATGTGCCTTGGTGTTGGTCTGTTTGGATTGATCTTCATTGGGACCCTCTGTGCTTCCTGAACTTGATTAATGTTTTCACTCATCATATTAGGGAAATTTTCTATCATGACTTTTTTGAACAGGTTTTCCATTCCTTGTTTCTCTTCTTCTGGTATCCCTATGATATGGAGGTTGTTACGTTTCATGTTGTCCTGCAGCTCTCTTAAACCCTCTTCAATCTTGTTTAGCCTTTTTTTATTTTATTGTACTGTCTTGGAGTATTTGTCTACATTATCTTCCAACTCGCTGATCCGGCCCTCTGCTTCCTCTAGCCTACTGTTGATTCCTTCTACTGTATTCTTCAATTCAGAAATTGTATTCTTCGTTTCCTCTTGGCACTTATTGATAGTTTCTATGTCCTTTTTGATACTGTTGTAGCTCTCAGTAAGTTCCTTGTAACTTCCCTGGAGTTGTTTTTAGTTTTCTTTGAGCTGGCTAAGCTCACTGAGCTTCTCTATCATATTTATTTTGAATTCCTTATCTGAGATTTCATGTGCCTCTGTTTCATTTTGTGTTCTTTCTGGGGATTCTTCCTTTCCTTTTGGTGATGGACTGGTTCTTTTTTTTCCTTATTTTGGGTGTCTATTGTTGCTTGCTTCTTTTTCTCTTTTTTCTTTTTTTTTTTATTCCTTGGATTAATCTGTTTTGCTTCCTTGCCTTAGTTGAGCACCCTTCTGTGTTAGGAGATTTGTGGAGTTCAATGTTGCAGTCTCCCAGATTTTCTCCACTTGTTGTTCTTGGTGTGGCCTTTATTTGGGCTGTCTGGTTGTATTCTGAATTGGTTGTGTATGTTGCTCCTTTCCTTCCAGTCAAGACACTCCTTCTAACCTTTCTCACATAAACGAGAAGAGGGAGAATCAGAAAGCCTCAAATATGAGTGAACAGTGTAAGCCTATGTTTATAGTTGCCACATCTGCCTCCCTGTTCACCCTTAGTGGTCCCTGATTGATCCAGGTGGAGCTAGGACATGTGGGATTTTAGCAGGAAGAAAAGAAAAAAAAAAAAGAAGGAAAAAGAAAAAGAAAAAGGAAGAAAGAAAAGAATAAAGAAAGGGTTTAGGTGGCTGAGAAGGGGAGGAATACTTAGATTGAGTACTGGGAATGCGTTGTAGCCGGAGAGTGAGTAGACTTTAAATCAAGAGTAGGGGAAGGGTCTTGGGTATTTAGGTGGATTGAGATAGGGGGGGATTAAAAATATGTGAGAAGTAACTTTTGAAAAAGATATGTTGGGGATTAATAGTTCATGTAGCTCTCGGTATAACTCAGATGCTTGAGATTAGCAGCAATCCATTTCCTGAGGCTGCCTCTTTTTCTTGATCAGGTCTCTGCAGTGTATAGTCTAGCTGGTCTTGGAGTGGCAGGGCCTATGATTGTCACAGTCTGGGCTGATTCTGAGTGTCAGTCCCCAGGTAGGCTGGGCCTTCAGTAGCCTAGCTGGGTTTTAGGGCTGCCGGTGTTCTGAGGCCCTCAGGGTGTCCCCTCCAACTCCTGGCGGAGGTTCCTGCCTTTGATGGGCACCTGGCACCCCTGCATGGCAGCCTGCAACCTCGCTGATTCCTGTGCTGACTGGCCCTGCCCCCTCAACTCCCGGAGGAGGCAGTCCCCATCTGCCAACACTGCCCAGCTCCCCCTGACTAGAGCCAGTCCTCCAAGCAGACCAGCTCTCCGAGGAGTCCTTTATCCCGCCTCTGTGATGTGCCCCTCCCAGTGAGTCTGCATTGTAGCCTTTGTCCCTGGCAATGGGCAGGTCAGTTGCCCCAGCTACAAGTTCCTGGCTTGCAGTTTGGAGTTTCTGTGGGAGCCTGGGGGCCTGTGTGGGTGCACAGGCCTGGGCCTCCCACCTCACAGGGGCTTCAAGCTGTTCTTTCCATGGTGGCCCAGCAGCACTGTTTTCGGCCCTCTTGCCCCCCTGGCAGGTGCACTTCCCTGCTCCCCGGCTCCTGCTCCCCGCAAGTCTCTTCTTCTCTGCCTCTGGCCCAGTGGGGAGCTTCCTCTCCCTGTTGCCAGAGTGAGGCTCTCACACAGTCCCTCCCCTGCAGGAGTTCAATTCCTTGTTCCCTCCAGCATTTGCCCTTGCTGCCCACAGTTCACTGTTCAGATTTCTAGTCTCCAGGAAGCCTGGAGCTGGCTTCAGTTAAACATGCCCCTTTGGGTAGAGCCACCACTGCCCAGAGCTGACCTCGGCCTGCCAGCCAGCCAGAAACCGGCTGCCTCTCTGCTGCCTCTGGGCTGTGCTCCCCTGAGTCCAGACACCGACTGCTCCAACTCCTAGGGACCTGAAGATGTCTTGCACTCCCTATCCTATCTTCCATCTGCTCTGGTACTCAATAACACCATCAGCACTGCTCCCTACTCTGTCACCATCTGATCACTTTCTTAATTGTGTCTTTTAAAGTACACATCTTTTCAGTTTTGATGAAGTCCAGCATATATTTTTTCTTTTGTTGCTTATGCTTTTGGTATCATATTTGAAACTCCAGATCTGAACTCATGAAATTTTCCAACATGTTTTCTACTGAGTTTTTTAATTTCAGCTCTTCAATTTATTTGATCCATTTTGAATAACATTTTAATATGGTCTCTATAGTATATGGTCTCTATTTTATATATTCTTTATATTAACTTTTTAAAATTGAATTTATCGGGATGACATTGATTAATAAATTTATATAGGTTTTGAGTATTCATTTCTATGATACATTATCTATATATTGCATTGTGTGCCCCCCACCCAAAGTTAAGTCTTCTTTTGTCAACCTTTACCCTTTACTACCTTCCTACCTCTGCTCCCTCTGGTAACCACCATACTACAACTGTCTGTTTCTGAGTTTTTGTTGTATTTGTTTTTCTTATTTTTTCACTTGATTTCAGTTTTATATACGACATAAGTGAAATCATATGATCCTTGACTTTTGCCATTGACTCTTACTTCTCTTAGCATGATTTTCCCAAGTTTGAACCATGTTGTTGCAAATGGCAGTATTTCATCTTTTCTTATAGCCACGTAGTATTCCATTGTATATATGGAGCATATCTTCTTAATCCAATCATCTATTGAGGGGCACTTTGGTTGTTTTCATGTCTTGGACACCATGAATAATGCTGCAATGAACATAGGGGTGCATATACCTTTACCAATAAATGTTTTCAAATTTATTAAATTTTTACATAACTTTTTATAATTGGGGAACAATGGGGGGAAATGAAATAATTGCAATACAATAATAAGAAATTAATTTTTAAATGTTAATCTGAATAGATAAAATTAAGAATCCAAATTCATTTTTTGCTTGTAGCAGAAAGATCTTGTCCCAGAACTTTCTTTTAAAAAGACTGTTTTTCTCCATTGAATAGTTTTGACATCTTTGTCAAAAATCAGTTGGCTGTAATAGGTTTATGGACTTAATCTGGAGGCTAAATTCCATTCCATTGAACTATACTCATATATCTAGCATATGCCAGGACCACAGTGTTTTCACTACCTTTATTTCCTTGGAATATTTTTAGTTCATGATATGTAATTTTGAAAATGCAAAATTAAGTAACCAATTTTAGGTTTATTAACTGTCATGCCATAGGTTCAGCTCTTAAATCAGACTCTTTACTCCCATCTAGTAATAGCAAACATATTGTCCCTAATGCATATTAATAATATTTGGCATATTTAAGTTTATTTTCTTTTTCTATTGCAACAATTTGAGTTAGATAATGAAGTCTTGCTCATGTTTCTGATAAATTCAGGAGCATTCTCTGGGAATGGCCATGATGACATGGGGAAGTAGAGAGGTTTGCAGTTGGAATCCACCTCTAAATATCTCATATGGCAGGGGTTCAGGAGGAGGTTGATTTGAAATCTAATGAAAGAGTGAAAGATGGCTTGTGTCTATCACGCTCTTTGCCCTGCAAGGACCCTGCCCTCTTAGTTTGCATGACTGACAGTGAAAAGACTCAGAATTATATCTTGTTCTGATATTTTTAGATGTACTAAAAACAAAAAGGAAATATTGTAGCTGAATGCATGGGCCAACAAAAGGCAGTCATTTCTCATTTGGCAACATCAGGGAAACAGCAGATGTATCTCAAGATAATGCAAATAATCTGACTCTGGAAGAAGGCAGCATTTAGACCTAGATGATTATATGTGGTCCTAGTAAAACAACATCATAGATGCACATCTAGAAGGCTCAAGTTCTGCTCAGTGTTTTATGTTGTAAATCAGCAGTTGTATCCCAGTCTATTAAAATAACTGAGAAGTTCTAAACCTCAGTCAATAGCCAGGATATTCCCCTTAAAATGTAAATACATTCATTCATTCATTCATTCATTCTACTCCCATCTCTTCTCCCTCTCACATGGCACCTATCATGGTGTCTTATCTAAAAGAAAGTTTCAATACAAGACATTTATTAGAGGACAGGACAAGAATTGGAGAGGAAACAGGGTAGAGGATAGGCTGGGCAACGAAAGCAGGGCAGAGCCACAGATGACAGGATGGGTCCAAGGGGCACAGATGAGTCAGGAGGGAGATGAAGAGAAGACATTCTGAGTCTCTCCCATTACTCACATCTTTCCCAGTTCCTGAGTGGAATGGATGAAGGAACAACTCAGGGCTAAGAGATCTGCGTGTCCTTCTGGTCACATGGCTCATGCTGCACTCAAGACTCTCCCTTTAATAAGACGTTTCATAATGAAATCATAGCTCACCTTACCCAAAAGCATTACGCATGCTCTCTTCAAATAAACCACTAGTTTTAACTCAAATTCAGATAACAGTTATTTGAATTTTTATACTACTACAACAGTATAGATTTCTTTGTCATGAAACTAAGAAACTATAGATGGAGTAGGTAATTAATGTGCATTCAATGGGACTTAGTTGTTATTTTTAAGAAAAAAAACCTTGGTTTATTCATTACTCTTAGTCTCCTCCTACTTTGCAGGAAGGACTATACAGCTAAGCATTTTGGCCTACATATGCTAGCATTTTTGCAGTGAACTGAACAAGTATCTTTCACAGTCCTGATCCATATGCTTTTTTTTTTTTTTTTTTTTTTTTAAAGTAATGCTCTTTCTCTTTGGTTTTAGGCCAAAAAGGAAGAGAGGACTCTTACCACCACATTTCAGGGGGACAACATAGCCAGAATTGTGAATCGATATTTGGGCAACGTTTTCTGCAAGGTAAATATTACCCTTGTAGTAATAAGGGGACTCCTTCTTAGAACTGGCCAGTTGCAGTGGCACCACACAAAAGCTCTATTGTTCAGCCTAACAGAAAGCAGAGTGGTGGGGGAGAGAGGGAGATAGGGAAGAAAGGAGGGCTGCCAGGTGCCCTGTGCTGTTACCAGGAGAAGGCTACCTGAATCCGGGCGTTCACTGAGCAGACTGAAAATGTATGGGAAAAGGAGGAAAGGGGGAACTATCCCAGATAGTTAGGCAAACAAAAGTCAGTGTGGTTTGACTATAGTAAATAGTATTTCATCTTTTATTAGGAAAGAGTTGGGTGAGCCCCATTAGAGGTTAAGATAAAACATATGCTGTAGTCACATTACAAGGGGGAAAATCTTGAATTACAACATCTTATACCAACAAAGATGTGAAAATGTGAAAGATTTGAAAGAAATCAATGTTCTGGGAGCAAAAAGGGGATGGGTATAATACAACAACAATAAAATTAAAAAAAAAAAGAAATCAATGTTCTACTTTAATGAAAATACTTTTCATTAATTAGTAACAAATGCTCCATGAAGAGCTTTGGAAGATCATATTTTGATGCTTCTTTTTGGGGGAGAGAGGGAGTGGGGTGTGTGTGTGTGTGTGTGACAGTGACAGAGAGACATGCAGACATACCAGAGAGAAGTCTGAAGTCTGTCAGCATCATACTGTACATTTCGGAAGAGTAACTCTAGGTGCTTTCTTTATGAATCATGAGCTCAGTGGGAATAAAAGCTGAACAGAAGCAGCTGAATTCAGAGTCAGTTCCAGGATTCATGAATTAGCTGCCAATATTCTAACACAAATTGCTGTGTCATTTCTGTGAAGTTCCCCTGGGGCTGCTCAGTCTGTAACTAAAAGCTGTTTTTGCTCAGCCCTGAATTATATTTGATGAAATGCCTCCTTCCTCCCTGATAAAGCTATCCATGCATATACATACACAAAGGCAAAAATATATGCTTCAAATTAAAAGAAAGTAAACTCGTCAACTTCCTCTGTTTAGCAGTTAACATACATACAGTTGCCATGACTGGGTCCATAGCTTGCTGGAAGATAATGCCAGATTTGGGGGAAGGGGCTGGTTTCCTCCTCAGCTTGATCATCCTTTGATGGTGGGGATGGAGGCTGGGCATTTGAGAGGGTTTGTGGTGCAGTTGTTCTCTGTTCTGACAGAGAAGACATTGTTGTTTGCTGTAATTGCTGGCAGATCTGTGCTATGCATGCACAGTGGTAAAGAATAGAGCAGCGAGGAGCCTCAAAATGCTCAGCTATGTGTCAGCTGAGATGGTTTTTCAAACTGATATTTTAACAGGTTCTCATTACTATAGTTACAAAATTAGAATCATGACTACATAGAAATACATTATAAACCCACCAGATTGGCTTTGCGATCTTTATCCATGCCACCACATTCACTTTGGTATATATGAAAAATACCTGATAAGTGTCATTTGGTGATTCACAGAGGTGAGTGTGGACTACCTGCAACATAAGAAAAAGATATAATGACAGGAGTCACCTTCAGTTGAGACCTGTACTGCTAGGGACAGTGTGGGAGATGCCATATCCAAGATGTTTAGCACTTGAAAGGCAGCAAGTGTACAAGCAAAGATCCAAAGCCCTGTACGAACCAGCCTTGGAAACTGCACTGACAAAGAGGAAACCAAGGCGGAAGCCCATATTTCTGCTGCTTAGAGCTCTGCCTTTACCCCATTTCCTGCTTTCTCCAGCACAGGAACTGCAAGATGCCATGGTCCCTGAAGGCCCTAGGTGTCTGGGGACTTCCTGTGCATGTGTGCAAGTGTGCAGACATGCATGTTCCTTAGTGGAGCAGAAGCTGTTGCCAGGCTGCAGGTTGTTGTGTTCACCAACAAAGCATGGGAGCTGGAGGCCAGGATGGCCCCAGAGCAGATGCGTTCGGCCATCCCCAGCCAAGTTCAAGACTTCTCATCCTTATGCTTAGAGATTTATCATTTTCCTCAATCTTGGCTTATATTCATAAGAACTCCCTGCATATTTTATGAGAATTATTCATATAAATTATGACATTTATAAAATTAGTTGTGATGATGTCAATGTACCATAGGTGATAGATTATTGCACAACCTTCCCAGCCTTTCGTGTAACCTGTAGAAGGATTAGTCTTACCTGCCTAACACAAATCTTTTACTGCATCTCAGTGACATCTATACATATCTGCTGCATTATTTCTCAATTTCTTAGTCTTTTATAATATATTTGACAGCCTTTTTTAGGGGTGTATTTGTATAACATTTTAAAAATGTACAAAACATATTTACATGATACTTTTAAGTACTCACACACAAAAGAAAATTTACCAAGGTGTTACAGACTCTTTTCCTTTATTACTCAATATATTTGATACATTTATTTTGTCTGGCTTTACGGTGATTTTTCTTTGATTATTTTTAACAACCAACGGCTAAGAGAGGGGTAGGCAGAGGTGGGGTCAGTGTTTGCTTCTCCCTCCAGAGGCTTCTTGGAGGCCCCAGGGAAAGTTTGCAGAGTGATGGCTGGCTCATGTGTGACTCTTGCAGCCCTGCTCCTATCCAGCCTTCTTCCCATTCTGCTAGAATCCACAGTTAGCACTGTCCATGAAGCCTGATCACTAGCATGTGCGAGTGACAAGCTGGACCCCCATAGCATGTGACCACAGCCTGCCAGGAAGCAGTGGGGAGCTCCCAGGAGACTGAGTCACCATGTGCCTCTAAAAGCAGAGTGCTGGTTAGACCTGGCATCTGAAAGTGGGAAGTGAGAGGCTCTGCATCTCCAGTGTCACATTTCATCTTGTCTATTTATTAAGAAAGGAAGCATGTGGCAATAGAGGGAACAGGAGTAAATGCTAATGACAATTATATTGTACTCACTTGGAGGCAAACACTGGGCTAAGCACTTTGCAAATATTAAATTATTTTCCCTACTACTGTTATAATTATTCTTATTTTTCTGGAAAGGAAATAAGCTGTGAAAGGGTGAGTGACTGACTGTGCAAGGTCTCACAGGCAGTTCAGGTGAGCAGCATGGCACTGAGGCCATCTGTGCCAGAGTCCAGTCACAGGGACTGCCTGCTCTGAGTCAGAGCTTGCCAGGCTACCACATCCCTTTGTGGTCTAGAAACACCGTGCCATCACCATATAGGTACACATACCATGTTATATTGTCAGTTTGTCAGAGGAGGAAGATTTTGTCATTTCTGTCCTTCTAGAACTCAGAGTTCTAGATTACTGCTAGGTACAGACTACTGCTGTGTGGTGAACACAAGATCCCAGCACTGCACCCTACGACTGTAGGGTAAGCTGTACTGGGTGGCACAGCTGTGTTGGGTCTGCCCAGCAGCACTGCAGAAAGGCCAAGGAAAGGTTGGCCCTTTCCTCAATACCTTTTTTACTGGGTGGGCCCTGTACCTCTTGACTTACAATGATTCTGAAGACAGTGGTGAGGCCTGAAATGCTAGCTTTGGCTGAGGCCACTCTTCAGGCTAATGTGTCAGTGAATGAGATGGGTGTTTAACTGTTCTTCCCTCCCACCTGACATGGGATGAAGACAGCTGCCTTCTGGAGGCCTGTCTTAACCCAGCACTTCCCATAGTGTGCTCTGGGGCATTCATGGGTTCAGCTCACCACCATGCCCCTAAATGAGAAAATTGGTTTTACTTATAGTTAGATATGTTTGGAGACATGGGTTAAACAAAATTAAATTGATTTTCTTATTTCAGGTTTCTCAGAATTTTCTTGTGACTCTCCAAAGCTAGATACAGAATGTGGAGTTCCCTTGATAGGTAAAGAGAAATGTCCACCATCATCCCTTGAGTGGAACTATCTTAAGAAAAGGAGAGCCAAGAGAACCTAGGTTGAAGCAGGCAACTATGTATCAAGATAAAAATCAATAAGCTACCTTTGGGATCCTTCAATTCAATCCAGCCCATTTTTTATAAAACTTCAATGAAAGTCTAAGGAAGTGTTTCAATGGATGTGATCTAAGAACAAAGAAATACACATAAATGGAATATCTTTTTCATTTAATTAGGGGATATATGCTTACACCATTGCTTTGTGAATTGTAGCTTTCACTTTCAAATTTGGGAAGACTGAATCATTTGGACTAGGAAGTAGATGCAAAAAAAAAAAAAAAACATGTTTAGCAATTTGGAGAACATTTTTAGCATTTTAATTTCCGTATTTATATTACTGTGTTAGGCTGAGTCTAACGTCTGGCATGTCTATAAGGGATACAAACTCTTTAACATTCTCTGTTGTGATCTAACAATTCATTTCAGAGTAAGATGAATCGGTCTTGTTTGGAAAATGTTTTTTACAAATATTGGCAAGGAAACTCTAACTGCATTTCTATAAATTTTAAAAATGCCAACTCCCCTAATGCAAATGATGACAAACTGCACAATATTACTTCTTTCTTCTACATTGCTGTAGTTCTACTTGTACTGCCTTTGATTACCCTAAATTCTCACATGATTTTACCCCTCTCTCTACCTGGTAGATTTTATTAATCCACAAATCAGAGACCATGTTTCTATGTCCCTCCATATGTCAATTTTTTAAACCTAACCTTTCTCTTATCCACATTGTTTTTCTCATAATTAAAACTCCAAATTATTTCATTAACATATATCCTTTTCTTTTATGATAGAGGATATGAAAACGGTAATTAGTAGGAGTTTGCCCTCAATTGACTCAAGAGAAGAGAGATGTTTATATTCTCTCTCTCTCTCTCTCTCTCTCTCTCTCTCACACACACACACACACACACACACACACAGTGTTGAACTAGTGGAAACAGAGCTACATACACATAATGTGGTATTCTAGATAGCATCCTGAAACAAGTAAACAGAAAAGGAGAGGTAAATAAATTAAGGAAATCTCAATTAAGTATGGACTTTAATTAATAATGTACCAACATTGGTTCATTATTATAACAAGTGCACCATGTTAATGTAAAAAGTTAACAACAGACTAGAAAAAATACAGAAGCTTTATTTGTAATTCATGTATTAAATGGCTAGAATGGATTCCTGCCTGTTTTGTGATAAGAACTGAAATAGAAAGGGATCATTTCTTCGGTTGCCAGGGTGCTCTATGAACATAACAACCCTCCACAGAGCTTGGCAAAACATGGGACAGATGCACCATCCAGTATCTGTATGGGGCTTGAGTGCACATTGCTCTCCTGGCCCTGTGCCCATCCCCAGACAGGGGAGGCTGTGGGTGAGGAGCCCTGGGCTCAGTTCCCAGGCTTTGAATGTTGGGAGCTTTGCCTGTCTTGTTAAAGCTTCCTGAGCTTTACTTTCCATGTCTGTTAAAGCAGAGGGTCAAACCACATTTTTCTCTCGGAGAATCTGTGATTTGGAAAATTCTGGCTCTTCAAATGCATGTTTGAGGTCTGTGATTGCATTTATGGAATTTATTGAGGATGAAATGTTGGCACTAAAGCATTTTGCGTGATTATATAGTTCATAGCATAAGATTATTCAGTTTTCAGCACTTTTGAAATCTCAACCAAAAGAGAAAAAATAATAGTGTTGCCATGTGAGAGTCATTTATGCATTAAGACAAGACCACAACTTTTTTTTCTTTTTTTTTTAATTTTATTGTTGTTGTATTACATCCATCCCCTTTTTGCTCTCCTCTGTCCCCCTCCCCACCCACCCATTCCCCCCAAAGTCAATCCCACCTGTTGTCCATGTCCAAGGTTCCTTTATATTAGGTTCTTGTCTAAGCTGCTCCCCTTCTTTGCCTCTGCCTCCCCCCTCCCTCCAATCCTGTTCCCCTGACCACTGAAGGCCTATTCCTTGTATTCATATACTTGGTTCTGTTTTGCTTGTTGTTAGTTTTGCTCATTATTGTCCTGTAATGGGTGAGATCATATGATATTTGTCAATAAGCAGTCAGTGAAGACCACAATTTTTTAATTACATTGAATCTGAACTCAAAATCAAAATAAAATATTAAATTATATCTTAATTTCTGATAAAGTGTTATTATTCACATTAGGTACATTTTCAAACAAAGACTTAAGGTTAATGTGCTTTTAGATTATATTTTAAATGCAATTTAGTTTGAATTTACTTTTCAATACAATTTACAGTGTTATGTGATATTTAATTTAGGATAACATTTTGAATACTTATTCTTAAAATCTATCGTATATTTAAGACCATACTGCATGTTTGTATTATACTTGCTGAGTTAATCTCCATAAAGTTACTCATCTGGTAATTACTTCTTAATTTCTTTTTAAACCATTTTATTTTATTTTTAACTACCATTGACATATAATATTTTCTTAGTTTCAGGTGTACTTTTTAATTCTGTTTGAGCCAGTCATTGTCTGTTGTAAGAAATTATTTTCTATATTATGTTTATATTTTTTGTATTTCCTAGTTATAGTATCTTGGTGCTGTGTTTTGATTAGAAGCATATATATTAAAAACAAAACTTTACTTAGGTCTGCCTTGAAAGTTAATCCCAACTAAACCACTTAATTGGTAGAAACACTCCAGGGAGGGTTGAATAGTGATTCGCAAGTTTGACTATTCAATAAAATCTCTCCAAGGGCTTTTAAAAGTCCCCATGTGAAGGTTGTACCCCAAACTAATTAATTCTATCTCTGGAGGCATTTTTAAAAACTCCCTAGTGCTTCTGGTGTGTAGCCAACATTGAGGATGAGTGGGGAATGCCTCCTGTGATGGTTTTTCTATGGCAGCATTATCCTGACCTTTGGCATTGGGTGACTTGAGTAGCTATGGGCCACTAAAATAGGACATACTTTCAAAGAGAAAGTTCACCAAAATTAAGAAAGAAAAAGTATGTCCCTTTCCCTAAATCTCTATCTCACAAATACCAGGAGATATTTTTTCTGGATTTGAAAAGATTTAAGGAAAGTCTTGCATAGGCCTCAGTGCTCCAGTGTTTGCTTTGGCTTTTGCTTTGGGGGTTGGAGGGCATTTTAGTTCATATACAGGATCAGTAAAAGCTAACATTTATGGAGCATACCTGTCTCTATCTCACAGCCAGAAATGATAGAATTTATTCACTTTAAAATAAAAAGTCAGGGTTCTGTTTGTTACGGAAATTCTATCTCACTGTAATTGAGTATTTAACCATTTATTCAATAAAATTTAGCAAACATATACTCTATTGAGAAGATAGTTTTAAAATGGCAAAAGAGCACAAAAGGATCTGTATTCATTTTCTTTTGCTTCATAAGCAAGTTCACTGGCTCGTGATTTTGTACTAGGTAATGTAGGTTGGACTCAGCTAGGCGATTCCTACTGTGTCAACTAGCCTTCCACAAGCAACAAAGCTCAGCTGTGGTTTGGCTTTGCTGATCTTGGCTGAGCACTCACATAGGTGGGATATCCTGGCTGATGGAGCTGTCATTCATGTGATCTCTAATCCTTCACAGGGCTAGCTTTGTCTGGTTCACGTGATGGAGTTACCTAGAGGAGGAATGGAAGTTCACAAGGCACCTGAGACCTCTGAACTGCTACACCATCCCTTCTGCCACACTTCTTGGCCAAAGCAAATCACAAGTCCAGTATAGATTTAGGGGGTAGGGAAATAGATTTTATCCCTTGATAAATGGTACAGAAAAGTCACCTGACAAAGGGTGAGCCTAAGGGAAGGAGTGAGTAATTGTGATTATTTTTGCCCTCAAACACATGTGGGAAACTAACTATGTCTTAGGACACTAAGGAAGCTTTGAAAGGTAGGAGATAAATTTAAAAATGCACTTTTAACATTTTTAGATGAAAGCAGTTGCATGAGCAAAACTATTAAATTACAGTTTCCTGGAGGGAAAAAACAGAGATTGTAAATTTCCTGAATGTAGGAAGTACATTCTATATGCTAACATAGAGCATATAGAGCACTCAACATATCCTTTTTTCATTTATTATCAAAATGAGTCAGTACAGTGTAGTGATGAGGAGTTTGGAACCACAGGCAGCTGTAGTAACCTGATAGTGTTACCAGCTACCAGCTGAGTGACCTTGGACAGGCACTCCTCTTTATGAACAGTGAAGGGAATATTGCTTTCTGTATCAGTTAGCTTTCACTGCCTAACAAAGTACCCCATCACTTAAGAGCTTACAGCAATAGCCATCGACTTAGCTCCTATGGGTTTGGGCAGGCTGGTTCAGCCTGGCACTTTCTCTGTTTTCAGATGTCTGTGGTCAGCTGGCAGTCAGCAAGGGGGCTCTGCTTCTGGCAACTGGCTGACTACTGGGGGACAGTGAGAATACCAGGGCCCCTTGTCTCTTAATTAGCAGACTAATCTGGGTCCCAGGAATGAGAGCAGAAGCACACAAAGTTTATGGTCGAGGTTCAGGGTGGAGACACTTGCTTCCACTACAGTCCAAATGACAGAGTGAGTCACAAGGCTAGCTGAGAATTAAGGACAGAGAAATAGACAGTTCTTGCTGGAAGAACCTACAAAGTCATGTTGCAAGGAGTAAGGATACAGGAATAGGAAGAACTGTGACTGTTCATTTATACCTACTGTATTATAGCTCACAACAATTTTATGAAGATACAGAAAATGTAACTTAATTTATCTAGGGGAGGATCCAAGTTAGAAAATACCTGGAAAGTAGGGAGTATTCAATAAGTGGAAGCTATTGACCATATTACTTACGATTTTCTTACATATGTTAGAAATCATATTTTCAGTCACACTTTTTAATTATTACTTTTAAAGAGTAGCAAATGATCACCCAAATGGTGTTCACACAGGGTTAAATGCTGTACATTCTTTCCCTGTGGTGAAAAATCATGCAAGTGGGGAAAGCTCATGCCTATGAGTGCACACAGCCCTTTGCGTGGATTCAGGTGACATCATTTGATGGGGCTGGGCTGACAAAGCCTGGCAGTGGCAGCCAGCCATCTTCCCACTTGTGCAGGAGAAAGACCCACTTAATTAACATGAAGGGTCAACTCAAGAAAAGCACCAGTGCCCTGGCTGTGTAGCTTAGTTTACTGTTGGAGCATCACCTCAATGTGCCAGAGTTGCAGGTTTGATCCCCAGCTGGGGCGCATGCAGGAGTCAACCAGTGAGTGCACAGGTGGGTGGAGTAGCAGGTCAATGTTTTGCTTGGAAATAAGTAGCACATCAAAGATTATTCAAGAATGTGTAGTATAGAAATATGGCAAATCTGTATTAAGTATCTGCTTCCTACAACTGGGAAACTTATAAGCTCCTTAAAGGAATCTCAGGTGGTCACTGGGTTCTGCCTCCCAACTGGAAAGCACCAAGATCTCCTAACGTTTGAGACCACCTACACTCACAGAGTTTTCAAGTGCTGACTTTCCATTATACTGCAACCCCCATTCTGATCACAGAGAGTCCTAGTGGGTGAGTGATTAAAACCTGTGACTCCAGCCTCATCTTTGTCACTTTCTCCCTTTCTGAGTGATGGAGGTGGGGTTGGCAGGTAGCCACCAAAAATCTATAAGCCTCAGTTCCTTATTTTGTCAATAATGATACAAAGACACATGTTTATATAGCAGTTCCCTTACCATTTGTAGTTACTATGTTAACAGCTACACAAAAATTGAATCCCAGAAATCTAGGTTATCAGAAAGAAAAAGGGACCAGAAGTTAAAATGTTCAAGGCAGCCCAACACAAACAGGTTGGCCAATGGCCTTGTTTCTGTTTTCAAAGACCACTTGGGTCATATCTATAATCACTGCCTTTTTTCACTCTAAAACACACATACAGGTCACTCTTTCCACAAAGAGTGCCCTTCAGTACCTCTACCACAAAAAGTAAATGGTTCACTTTGAATACTTAGTGTTTATTTTTAAAGTAATGTTTCATGGGCCATGTTATAAAGTACTTAACCTCGTACCGAGCATATGGTGGTAATAAGTATTTGCAGACTTATAATGTCTGTCTCTGCCTGCCTGAGAATTATTTCTGCTTTATGAAATTCATGTTGGCAAGGAAAGTGAGTTTTGTTGGTACTAATAGACCATCTGGGGCTTACATTTGTAAATTGGATGACTATTTATACATAATGTCTTTAATGGGGAATTCCATATTTTTTGACATTTGTTTGCCAAACTAGAAGTTGTATACAGGTTTCTGGACTCAAGATCAGATAAGTTTACCCTTGCAAGAGATCTTACATTACTGCAATAATTTTTTTAATAAATAAAAATTAAAAGCAAGTATGTTGGACCCAATCTCAAAGACCCATGGACATTCTAAGTTTTTTAAATATTGTTTCTGCAAAGAATGTACAATACATGAAACATTTTATATTAAGCACATGTCTTGAATGCTGTTGCAAACCATATTAAAACGAAAGCCATCCACAAATTTAGTAAGCATAACCATTTTCATCCTTCAAACTTTAGATGACTGGTTAACCATAAATACTGGTTTCTCTCTCATACAGCCATAGAATATTTAAACAAGTTCTCACAGGCTGACTCTGATTAATGGACCCCATTCTCTCACCTTTTAAAACTTTAGAACTTTGTTTCTTGTTGAAAGTGCCATATTTTGTAAAAGAATTGCAACCAACACCCAACTTGGCAGGTGTGGAATAGCAGTTTGCCTCAGTCCTACCCTGCTCTGTTACCCACAACCATCAAGTTTAGTGTAGATCCACAGTTGTCATTGTTTTTTGTGTAGATTTTAAATGAACAAACAAACAAATAAAAAGAAAAAAAAAAAAAAAAAAAACAGAATGTGCTGATCATCTCTTTAAGGAAAAATGAAAAGCATGGTGTTTCTTTGAGAAAGAGAAACTGTTCCCCTGTGCCTATTGCCCAGCCAGCCACCTCTGTGTTTGCTGTCATTGCCAGGCCCCGTGGCATCAGATTGTGAACTGTGGCTGCTGTCCTGACTTGTGGTGAGACCCTCACTTTGTATGGAACTACATTTTTTCCTAACATGATGTTTAATCAAAAAAGAATATAAGATTTAAAATAGAAGGCAGAACTCTGCTGTTTTCTAGGTTAGGCTGGGTCTCAGGCAGCCACGTTATTTCTCCAGGCTATTGTTTTCTTATTTGTAAAATACCAGTAATGATATTTTAAAAATAAAAAATAACCCTGCCCTAAATTTCTCATAGATTTTTGAGCTACTCAGAAAGTAAAACCTGTGAAAATGTTTGATGAACTTGGAAGTGTTACTCAAAAATAAGGTAATAGTAGTAATTGGTCTGAATCCGTGGGGTGAGGGAGGGTAGAGAAGGCTCTCAGCTCTTTTTAGATGAGCTGAGGACTCAGACTGGAAGGTCAGCCCATACCTAGGTGATGTGCCACAGAGCAGGATTTATCCCACACCCATCAGACTCTGAGCCAGGCACCTCCGCTGGTATCATAATGTTGAGATCGTTGCTTTTTCTTTATCTTTAGTCTGCCATGAAAAGCTAAGTCAGACTGATATACATGTGTACTATGCTTTTTAATGTTCGTATTATTTAATATTTTGTGCTTTTTAGTTTTGTGTAACTTTGAACTTGAAAGTTCATAAAGTAATTAAATCATCACAGATGATTTATAGTAATGGGCTTTCTTAGAAACAAAGAATGCAAATGGGCCCTCCTTTAAATCTGACCTCATACTTCACAACTTTCTTTTATTTTTTTTAAAACAAAAACCAGTACAAACAATCCAGGCCATGGTCCTACAAGATCATCCACATGTGATTAGAGGAGAGGTGGCCACATACTACTGATGACAGAATAGTATCTGCCCCCAACTAGTTCAGGTACGATTTTATAGTAGGATTTCCACACCATCTCACAGATATAACAGACATTAGTCAAAACTGTCACACAAATAAGTGAACATAGAAGAATGAGGTGTTGTGAAAGAGAAACACACACAGCCGTGAACAGTGACCTTGCTTGTGGGGAGGAACTGAGCTAGGTGAAGAGGTCCAAGGTAAGGAGGAGGTGAGCAGAATAGAGCAGTGTGAGACGAGAGTGAGGGGAGGGGAGGGAGACCAAAGGTGGACCTTGCAGGAAGCAATGGGCTAGTTTATATGACTTCACTTTCTTTACCCTTTGAGCAATGGAAAACCATGAAAAGGTTTTAAGCAGAGGGCTTGGTGTGATCAGATTTTCTTTTTGAGAAAACCTCTGGCTGCAGTTTAAGAAGGGACAAGAGTAGCTGTGTGAACTTGGTTGCCAAGATAGAAGATGTTGGTGATTTCGATGAAGGAACTGACTTTAGGGATAAGGACTAACTGAAGAGGTGGATTTAAAAGTCATCTAAGAGGTCAAGAGGGCTTGATGTGTCAGATTAGATGGGGAGGGGGAGGACTGGGATATGGCCTTGTGTAGTTAGTAAGGGGGGCACCATTCACTGAGAAAGAGCACCCTGGAGGAGGACTCTGTGCAGGGGGAAGTAGATTATCTGGTCTGGTGCACACAGAGGATCAAGAAGGCCTGGAGCTGTCTTGGGGTAGGGTCAGGTGGCAGCCAGACATGAGATTGAGACCTCAGAATAGAGGCTTGAGCAGCAGATCAACATAGGCAGTATAAAAATATGACTCAAAGAAAAGGGCTTTAAACTGAACCTCAAAGAAAAAAAATTACAATATCTCAGAACCAGGAAAAGGGTTGAGTTCTGGGTGTGTCCTCTCAAATGTGTGGTTACCACCATGGTTTGTCATTTTCATTGCCTTACAGAAGACATGGTGACATTTTCATTGACACATGGAAAGATAGTTAACAAGTTTCATAAAGAAAATGTGTTCTGCTTTTTCTTTGTTTGCACAAATAGACACATACAGTAACTCACAAACCTCTCAGTCTTGTGAATGCGTTAACTGACATGGGTAAAAAAAATCCTTGATTATTATTTGACAGTGTGAGCAATAGAGGTTAAAAAAATAATAAAGCCTCGTGGTTCCATCTAGAGGCTTAATCAGCTCAGGTTCACATTTTGGCAAGAAGATTTTAATCAGTGAATCCTCTTGTATCACCCAGTGTCTGTGCCTCTTTTCATGGCACTAAGATTCCTCAGTGGCCTCAGGTGGCCTCATCCTGACTCACCCAAACATACTTCCCTTCAGCCCAGCCTGAGAGTTTGAACAACCTTGGATGGTCATGGCTGAGAAATAATTGTTAGCTCTGAGTTGGCTTTGAGACTGTTTACAGACTACTGCATGATTTTTTGGTGCCTGTAAATATCTATAAACTTAAAATAAGTGTATCTTAAACAGATTTGAATTGACCATCTTTTAAAATAATTTTATAAAGCATCTATATTATTTCATAATATTACTATTTTATAAATAAAAATGTATATTGGATTTGGTTAAAGCAAAATCCACCATCTTTCAGAACTTTGACTGTCACAGACTACCCATATATAAAGCAGATGATTCTGATACTGATGTCGATGGCAATTCATCATTAGAATTTAACATAGTTCTAATAAATTAACAAAGAGAAATAATCAGATATTAGCTGTTCATTTGAATGTTTTAGCTACATTGAGCTTTTAAAAGGTGCAGACTCTTCTTTAAGTATATTTTTGAATAAAGTAAGTTTTTGTTAAAATATCAAGGAAAGCAGAGAAGGAACTAATTTTTGGGTGTACCTTCTGGGCAAGGGCACTGAACTCTGTGTGTTTCACAAGACACAAATATATCAGATTTTGGTGGTGAAATCAGATATCCTTCTCAACACTGGATGGGGCACTGAAAGACTGAAGGCACTGAGCAAACCTGACATGCAAACATCAGCACACATTTGGAAGCTGACAAAGGATGGTATCAATATGCCTTGAAGTGCTAGTCTAGACCAAACAGAAGTGCCTCAAAATAAAGGTAGTGTCCAGCTGTCGATTCCGTCTGTCAGTAGGATTTGCCCCAAACCATTACAGCTGGCCAGTACTGTTAGTATCATATGATAAAAATGCTAGGGTTAAGATTACTGACCAGAGCACCCAGGCTTTAATAAATCCACCAACATTAAGTGGATACTTTTTGCAATGTAACTCCTTTCTCAAGCCAGGCTGGCACAGGAATGAACAGTACAAGAGACCCCCCAATTTTTTCTATGGCAGAGTGAGGATCTTATGCCACCACCACATCCCCATAAGGCAACCTTCAGAAACCTCAGCAGAAGATTGAAAGTGCAATGTCAAACAGTAATGTCTAGCTACTTCCTGCTGGGAACAAACTGAAGGGAAGAACCAGGGTTGCAAGATTTGCAAATAGAGAAGCTTTCACTGGCAGAAGCAGAAAGCCAGCCAGAGGTCAGGAGGTATGGGGTGCAAATCACTTCCTTGCAAAGTGGCTGGCTCTGTGAGTTTAATTAAAATTCCAACATGTGCATTTGCATAGGGAACTATAGGTAAAAATTACAACATGCACACCCATATATTATCTATTAACATTGTAGTTTCAACTTAAAGAATACAAGATTATATTCAGAACTATTCTCAGTAAGAATGCAAAGATACGCATTCATTCACTCTGTTAAAACTGACTGAGTGCTATTGTGGTAGGTGTTATAGCCAAAGACTGCTTGTGCTCACAGAAGTTATCATTTGAAGGGCATCAGGCAACCACAAGCAGGGAGACCAGTAAGTAAGATTCTTTTGTGCAGGGAAAACAGGGAGGGAGAAGACAGTGCTGGGATCAAAGCTGAGCTGGGGATGGACAGGAAGACTGTAGAATGATTGGTCAGTGAATGCTTCCTGAGAACATGATGTTTGAACAGGACAGAAGAAATTAAAGAGGAACCAGCTGTGTGATGAGCTGAAGATAAACAGCTGGTATGAAAGATCCAGGATAAGGACAAACTAATTCCCTATGCTCAAGAGCTGGAAAGAAAATGTGCATGGATTTGAAAGGTCATTGCCAAGGAGACAAAGAAATCAGCCGAGGCTAAGGGGTTAGACCCACCTGGCCCATGGCAGTCCTTCAGTAAATGTTTGTCATTGTATTGTGTCCATTTAAGCAATGGTGATCAAGAGAAAAGCTTAAGTATCCTAAAGCATAGAGAAAAGTATGGTCATATAATGTATTGATCTCTAGAGAACTCTAAGAATTATGGATCATTTTGCAATATATGTATTTTAGATCATAGTGAGTGTATTTTAGATCAGCTTTGACATGCAACCTAGAAACAGTGGTATGTGAGAACCAATAACAGACCAGAGATTCTTTTGTTTCTTGTTGAAATCTTTATATTTGAAAATATTTTTAAATAATGCTATTTTAGCATATCTAATCAATTATGTCTAGCCATACAACATTCAGTTTAACATTTTGAGAGATATAAAAGAATATGTAGACATAACATGCAGACAAAGAACATGACTCAATGTTCATGGATTCTGAGTTTGAGTCCTTCTGTTGGGAGCCCAGGTACTATCTTCTGAAGCAGATGCCATACCTACCATTTTGACCAGGGTTCTAAGGATATGCATGTGCAGAAAGCTTGATTTCTATGGTTCCCAGCATCAAAGTGTGTGGATGCTGCTTTATGTTGTTACATCCTGACTATGCCATATTCCAATACTATATGAAGTAGCATTTGTCAGTTAAGAGTTTAAAAATATGAATGATTAGCCTAGCTAAGTGATTCTTAAATGCTCTGGGGACACATTTACAAGTATCAATATACAGACCCTTATCCTGGCCCAATTAAGCCCATTTCTGGTATTAAGCCTGGGCATTGGTTTAGTGTAAAAAGTTTCCCAGGTGATTCTAATATACATCCAGGGATGGAAACCTTAGTCTGATTCAAAGGAGTTTAATAATTCTCAGTAGCCTTTAGGATAAAGTTGATTTGGCTTTAATCATCTTACAGACTTCACATCCCACATCATCTAGGTACTTCTTTTATTATGTCATTAAAGATCAAAACATATGCACCCGGATAAAGGATTTAAACATAAGCAGGGCCACCATAAAGGTCCTGGAGAAAAATATAGGCAGTAAACTTTTGGATATCCTACACGGAAATATGTTTACTGATACTTCACCAAGGGCAAAGGAAATCAAAGAACGAATCAACAAATGGGACTATATCAAATTGAAAAGTTTCTGTTCAGCTACAGAAAATATCAGCAAAACTCAAAGGGAACCAACTGAATGGAAAAACATAATTGCCAATGATACCTCAGACAAGGATTTCATCTCCAAAATATATAAAGAACTAATGCAACTCAACACCAGGGAGACAGACAGCCCAATTAAAAAATGGGCAAAGGACCTGAACAGACAACTCACTGAGGAAGATATACAAAGGGCCCAGAGGCATATGAAAGAATGTTCAACATCACTAGTCATCAGAGAGATGCAAATTCAAACCACAATAAGATACCACCTCACACCTGTCAGAATGGCCATCATCAACAAATCAACAAACAACAAGTGTTGGTGAGGATGTGGGGCAAAGGGAACCCTCATGCACTGTTGGTGGGAATGCAGGCTGGTGCAGCCACTGTGGGAAACAGAATGGGGTTTCCTCAAAAAACTAAAAATGGAACTGTCTTTTGATCCAGTGATTCCACTACTTGGACTATACCCAAAGAAGCCTGAGACACCAATTCATAAGAACCTATGTACACCTATGTTCATAGCAGCACTATTTACAATAGCCAAGTGCTGGAAACAGCCTAAGTGCCCATCAGTGGATGATTGGATCAAAAAACTTTGGTACATTTACACAATGGAATACTACACAGCAGAAAGAAAGAAGGAACTCCTACCCTTTGCAACAACATGGATGGAACTGGAGAGTATTATGCTTAGTGAAATAAGTCAGTCAGTGAAGGACAAATACCATATCATCTCACCCGTTACGGGACAATAATGAACAAAACTAACAACAAGCAAAACAGAACTAAATATATGAATACAGTGAATAGGCCTACAGTGGTAAGGGGAAAGGGGTTTGGGGGGAGGGGGGAGGCAGAGGCAAGGAAGGGGAGCAGTTTAGACAAGAACCTAGTATAAAGGAACCATGGACATGGACAACAGGTGGGATTGACTTTGGGGGGAATGGGTGGATGGGGAGGGGGACAGAGGGGAGCAAAAACGGGGATGGATGTAATACAACAAAAATAAAATTAAAAAAAATAAAATATGCACCCAAACATTAATCCAGTAGGAAAGTCCTTTTTTACCTTCCTTTCTTTCTTCCATTTTTCTTTTCTTATTCTTTGTTTTTTTAACAACATAACTTCCTCTAGCCCCGGCTGTTGGCACAGTGGATAGGTGCTGGCCTGTAAACCCCAACGTCGCTGGTTCAATTCCCCAGCCATGGCACATAACTAGGTTGCAAGCCAGGTCTCCAGCCAAGTCCATAGCAGGAGGCAAGTGAAAGGCAACTATACATTGATGTCTCTCTTCCCCTCTGTCTCTCTCCATTCTCCTCTCTCTTAAAATAATAAATAAAATCTTTCTTATAAAATAATAAAATAAAATAAAAAACATATGTTCCTCTAAAGCCTAATCTTAATTTTGAGAACTTTTTAATCTATGAAGAAACAGTCCATGTAATTAAGTGTAAAGCTTTATGTATGCCATATTTAGAAACTAAAATCTAATTCTAAGAAACATTAAGGTTTTTATGATAAATACACATATAAGACCCTTAAAACATGAAATCAAACACTTATAATTGGAGTTGGTGCAGAGAAAGGGAAAAAAGATGCAGACTATAGTGATCACTATAATTGAAGGATAATTACAGCTTTGAGCTTCCAGCTCAGCTTATGAGCAGGGAAGAGAAAAGAAAGTATGATATTTGTATGTACCATTTGGTTGTTATTAAAAAAACAAAAACAAAAAACTAATTTGTCAGGATAAAAAATTCTCCTTACAAGCACTAAAATCTCTGAGTTTATCACTCAGATACACAAAGCTTTATGTACTATACAGTGAACATTGTAATGGATAGTTTTACCAAAAAAATGTAGGTAAACAAATCATGACAGTTTCTTACATTAATATTTCATAAAAGTCACCTTTTTATGACATTAATTAGTCAGTAAGCTCAGCTGCTATTTAAAATAACCCCTTGCTGCCCTGGCTGGTGGCACAGTGGATAAGGCACCAGCCTACGAACCCAAAGGTTGTTGGTTTGATTCCCAGCCAGGGCACATAACCAGGTTGCAAGCCAAGTCTCCAGCCAGAACCATAGCTAGAGGCAGGTGAAAGGCAACCAACCATACATTGATGTCTCTCTCCCTACACCTGTCTTTAAAAATAATAAAATATTTTTTAAAAAATAAATAAAAATAATAATAAAATAAAATAACCCCTTGCTTATGAAGATAGGACAGTGTCAGCCACATACAGAGGGGATAGCATTCCAGGGGTCAGTGGGAGAAGGGTGCCCCTCACTTAATCTGAAAGCCACACCCAGTAATAGGAGGAAATGTGTCAGGTCACAGCTCTGCTAAAAATTGTGAAAGATTAGAATTTGATCTTTCATCTTATACCCACCCTTTTAAATTATGAAGTGGTAGCATTATTATGGCATAGTCATCAGGAGAATATTAACAGTTTGGGGGCTCTAAATAATGGCTCGCAAAAATAACTGGAATGGAGTCAATTGGTTTAGATTATTTAATCCAGTGAATTGAAATAAGAGTTTAATAAAACTAATTTTGTCCTGAAAATAAACACACCTTGTTGTTCTATTTTGTAAGTATATTTTTTGAAGTTTTTTTGTATTGAGGACATGAGAAATTATTAAAGCAACCCTTTCAAATCAAATCCCACTGTTCCATCTATTGCAGCTATGCAGTGCACGCCCTCTCCTCTAGGGGGCACCATTCACATGTCATAGTCTGCTCTTGGAGCCAAAGCTACTAGAAGCCTCAATGGCAGAAAAGAGTGAATGCCCCCTTCCATGACTCCATGTGTAAAATTTTTTGAGTTCCCTTGTTGCATTTTTAAAAGTTTGAATAGTCTTACCTTACACTGCATAAGTATCTGTTTCTTTTATTAATAAATGAAAAATGAACCCAGGAAGATGAGGCTAGCACGTTTTTCCTGAGCTTAGCACAACATATTTCTAAGAGGTGCCTATCTGGATCATGAAGCTTGCCATTTCACCATAAGTCACCCCCTGACTCTCAGTGTAATGCCTTTTTGCCTTTCCCAAAAGAGATGAAAACATAAGATGGAGAATGGGGGTTTAGGAGGTGTCAAAACCATACCCTGACATTAGCTCTCACTGGGCAATCTGAAGACTTTCTTGTTCTCTGCTTTCCAAAGAACATGGAAATTGGAGCAAAGTGACTATACTGCTACCTGACACACAAGTGCTTTGAGCTCAGAGGAAAAGGCTATCTTTAAAATATTAGTGTTATGAATCCATAGTTTAGGCCTCTCCAAAAATACTCTTAATACTATGGCAAACAGTGTGAGTCCCACATGTGATCCTTCAACTTGGAGAAACCACTGTGATATTCAAAATATACTAAAATGCTCTGATTTATACTAGGGCTTTTCAGACACATAGACTTAACTGTTATGTAACTTCCATTTTCTTCTTGATTTACAAACAGAAAAAAATGGAAAGTCTTGAGGGAAAGGATGTGATTTTCATTTTCATTAGCTTTAAAGACTTTCAAAATGGCATTAGTTTCAGTTTGTTAGGTTTTATCATCGTAATAGCATGTGGCATCATAAGGAGAAGAGGTGCCCTATGGAGACCTCCTATGGACTTTGTGCAGTCTCACTGCCTCTGCCCGCTGGGACTCCAAATTTTTCCTTTCATGGGATGAACCAATGAAAACAGATGGCATGTAGAAATCAAGTTCATGCAAACACTTCCTTCTACCCTTTTCTGTTTCTTTCTCCAATGAATACCCTAACCAAATGCTATCTCAACTCTGAATCCCTTGACCAAATGCTATCTCAACTCTAACTTATTCTGCATTTCTCAGGACTTGGTAAGATGAGAAATTCACTGACATTCCCACTGGACACTTAACAAATTCTGAGCACAGGGCTTTCAGTGAACTACTTACTTTAGGGTACATTTCTCAGGCCCCTTCCAACCCTATTACACCAGAACTTCTGAGGGTTAGGCCTGGGCCTCAGCATTGTCCCAGGTGCACCCAGGTGTTATGAGTAGGACTTGAAAGGATACTGTAGGGTATCTGTGCCATGGCAGATGAGCTCATATGGCCTATGGGCTGATGGATGGAGGGGATTGGAGACCATGCACTTTGATGTAATCAAGACCAGTTGTTTGGTAGGGACACCGTAAAAACATTCACCCATTGAGGTTGAGAAAATATTCTCTTGCTCAAAAGTGAAATGCTATTCTATGCTATTGTTGTCTCTACCTGAGACCCTACACTTAACTCCATGTTGCCTTTTATATCTAGTACAAAGTCTTTTTGGCTTTCTGGGATATTCATGGCCTTTGTAATGACCATAGACCTCTTCCAAAGAAAGTAACTAGTTTTGATGGTTGAGTTCCACATTTAGTCAGACCTCATGGGAGCAGACTCCTTGCAACTATGTGCGCATGTTGCCCACCTCCTCCATTAATGGAATTTTATCTTCCCCAGATTGGGCAAATGAGGAGAGGAAAATAAATTAATTAGCATATACAGAAACATACATACATGAATCATTCTTAAGATACCCATGGATTAGGGCCAGATACAAAGTGGTAATACAGAAAAACATTACCAGTAAAATCCTTCAGTCCTGTTCCCCTTTCTGCCTCAGACATAAAAACCCTGCACACTGACCCTAGACCTCTCATCTTCTTTTATCCTCCCTTTTCCTCCCAGATGACTTATCTGTTCCAGTCATGTTTGCCTTAGTAAGATTTTAAATGCACATGCCAGCACTTCCATGAATATTTGTTTTCTATTAAATATATTGTGGTGACATTAGTTAATTACATTATATAAATTTCAGGCACACAACATTATAATTGTCCATCTTTTTCTTCCATCAATCTGCATGTGACCCCCTTTATCCATTCTGCCCTACCTCCACTCAAATAGCTACTTTTTAAAGCTTTGCTTTAACTGTAAAATGAACACAGTTCTTCCCATTCAGGAAGGGTGGGGTTTCTCTCTCAGGTGCCTTCCCAGTTCCCTGGCATCCAACTCAATTGGTGTTTGCCTGGACCTTGCTGCATGACAGGCAGTCCTTTCTACTCTGTGAAATGCACACAGGCTGTCTTTGGAATCCACCAGACACATTAAGGCCAGTTATCAGCTTGAAATAACATCAGTTCATGGGATCGGCAGCTGTGTCACAGCCCCATCCAGTGAACAGAATCAGGCAATAGTTGTGACCATACGTGGTTTCTAATGCCAAATGGTGGGAGTGAAAGGCTTGTGGCTTTTGGGTTTTGTTCTGGTTTTACACACTTGGAATTCAACAATAAATGTTTTTTCATATTTGATCAAAGAATATATCCTGATTAGGAACTTCACCTCTTGCAAAATGAATTTTGAAACTAAGTTGCAGCAGACCAGGGTAATTTCATATTCAAGTTGTGATTAGAAGATGAAATAAGGCCTCTGGTCAACATGGAGGTGTGGGTAAACATGCTTCAACTCAATGCACAACTACAGCAAAAATTACATCTAGATTATGAAACAGCCATCACCCAGATCCATCAGAAAACTGAGCTCTATGAAAGTCTGATAACCAAGGATTTAAGGAAGCCACATTTATCTAGATGGTAGAAGGGGCAGAGACACGGAGTAGTGTGGAGATGCAGAGGAACAGTCAGTCCCACATTCATGTGTGACGAATTAAAAATTAGGAGAGATACCTCAGGAGTGAATGATCCCAGTCCTAGACCAGACCACCAAGTCCAGGGGTCCAGTGCCAGGAAGATAAATTCCCATAACTTCTGGATATAAAAATCATTGGGGGTTGGGTCAGTAGAAGAAAGTCCGGTATTCTCAAGAGTCTCCTCTTAAAGGGCCTGCAACAGACTTAGAACTCACACAGACCCATTGCTTCTGGGATTCAGCACCAGAACAAAAGCTGAAAGGGCACAAGTGGCATATGGGGAGAAGGGGAGAAAGGCAACTAGGCAAGTGCTGGTAGTCAACTTACTCTCAGGCAGTCTCCAGAGGCCAGACAGTGACATTGTCCCCCACACTGAGTCACAAAGCATTGAAACGTGTTACTCCACCCAGGTGATTACCTAAAGCTCCACCCCTACACAATTTACAAGTGCTTTTTCTACAATAGGCCACACTATTAAGATAGGAAGTCAAAGTAGCTCTACCTAATACACAGAAATAAACACAGGAAAGCTGTCAATTTGAAGAGACAAAGAAATATGGCCCAAATGAAAAAAAACAAAAATTTAAAAAAAAAAAAAAAAAAAAAAAAAAAAAAAAAAAAAAAAAAAAAAAAAAAAAAAAAAAAAAAAAAAAAAACCCATGCAAAGAACTAAATGAAATGGAGATAGCCAACCTATCAGATGCAAAGTTCAAAACATTGATTATCAGGATGCTCAAAGAAATTATTGGGAGCTGCTTCTAGGTTCTGAGAAGATGGCAAAGGTTTCTGAGCTTTATGATGTCACTTGGGAAGAAATGAGAGATAAAATGAGAAATGGAGAGAAGAAAATTCAAGACATATTAAGCAAATTATGGAAGTTGGAGGGGAATTAATCAATGAATATGCTTCTAAGCTTGGAGATGATACTTGAATCATATATAAACAGGTGATGATTGCAGCCCTGGACTATGGTTGGGATGAAATGGCATTGTTTTGCCTTCAGGAGTTGAGAAGACAGTTTTCCTGGCATTCACAGAGTCAAACGACTAACTGGCATGAGATTTGAAGCCATGGAAAAATATGATGATGCAATACAACTATATGATTGGATTCTACATAAAGATCCAACTAACACTACTGCAAGAAAGTGTAAGATTGCCATTCGAAAAGCCCAGGGGAAAATTGTGGAGGCCATTCGGGAACTGAATGAATACCTGGAACAATCTGTTGGAGACCAAGAAGTGTGGCATGAACTTGCAGAACTTTATATCAATGAACATGACTATGCTAAAGCAGCTTTTTATTTAGAGGAGCTTATGATGACCAATCCACACAACCATTTATATTGCCAGCAGTATGCTGAAGTTAAATATACCCAAGGTGGACTTGAAAACCTTGAACTTTCAATGCACAGGCATTGAAACTGAACAACAGAAATATGAGAGCTTTGTTTAAACTTTACATATTGGCAAGTGATATTGCTTCTATTCCAAAAGCAAGTGCAAAAACATAAAAAGGACAATATGAAATATGCTAGTTGGGCAGCTAATCAAATAAACAGAGCTTATCACTTTGCAGGTTGAGGTAAGAAAGAAAGTAAATATTCTCTCAAGGCAGTTGAAGACATGTTGGAAACACTGCAGATTACCCAGTCTTAAGGTTTCAAAAACTTTCACATTACATTTCACAGCTGCACAACTGAACTTCTTTGGCTTGTGACTTATTTACTAAATATCCAATGTTATTTATATATACTAATTTTCTATTAAGGCAGTTGTAAAGAATGTGTTTATGTAAACTTAAAAATGCCCTTTGTTGACACGCAGAAAAATGGAAAAAGTCCATGGAAGAAAAATTTAAGAAGACTCTTAATTGGTTGTACATCATTCTCTTAATATCACACTGCTTTTAAACCATAATCTGATGTAGAGATAACCTCATTAAATAAAACATGATTTATTAAACTTGCAAAAAGAAAAGAAATTATTGGTAACTGTAACAGCATAAAAAAGACCCAAGCAAAATGACAGAAATAGAAGCAAAGAAACAAATCCCATTTACCATAGCAACAAAAAAAATAAAGTACCTAGGAATCAACTTAACTAAGGAGGTAAAAGACCTGTACTCAGAAAACTACAGAACAATGAAGAAAGAAATCAAGGAAGACACAAATAAATGGAAGCATATACCATGTTCGTGGATGGGAAGAATTAACATCATTAAAATGTCCATACTACCCAAAG